>JARQZK010003060.1:100000-126041 GCA_030704885.1 Cynegetis impunctata | reverse complement strand
GGTTTGAATTTCAAAATTATAATTATATTTAAACAGTGCATAAAGTAGAGCCATCTGTGGCTGAAAGGTGGAACTATTTTCTTACGATTGTAACTTGACTCAGTCGATTTATATTTTCTGTTAAAACCAAGCATGTTATGATTGATAAAAATAAACGTTAGTCTTACTGAAAACCTCAAAGAACGTGTTTCATTTTATCAAGAAGATAATCCGCAAACCGTTCTGATAGTTTTCAAACAGTTTGCAACCTTGATTGGAACGCAAAACTGACCATTTCCTAATCGTTTATGATTCTGGTTGGAACGCATTTAAGTTACTGCGCAGAATCCTGACTGTAAGAAACTGTTTCTGATGCCGGTTGGAACGAACCTTATATTGAATAGTCAGCATTCAGCATATTCATATTAATCAAAATCATATTATTTTATGCACCTACCTTCCTTTCAACCTACATTATATAATATAATTTATTAATTACGATAGAAGGTATTTAAATTTACTGCATTTCATTCATTTCAAGATTTGTGGCAACGCTGCAGAGGCTTAAAAAGGTATATTTTCAACGTTCACATGCCTGCCACAGAAAAGCAAAGAACGGTGCGAATACTGCGAATGAATACTTCATTGCAATAGAAAAGGAAAACACATGTAAATGGCAACACCGATTGCCACCTAAAGTCTCACACAATGTCGACCAATCACAACTATAGGTTTTCGGGTTAAAATCGAGTGAATTCGTTGGACATGGACCGTTGTGACTTGTGTGGATGGAAAATAGTTTGTTTTGCGTTTTTTAATTTGGCGTATTGTTTTTAAAAATGAGTTCGGTTACTGAAGTTTAATTTTAAAAAATTTCAATGGTGACTTAGTGGAATATTTGTATTATCCGCATAACTTTAGTGCACTAAGTTAAAACGATAAAGTTTTAATAAAAACATTGCGACCTACCCCGGAATTAAACAATTTGGTGCAGCGTAGCAGAATCGCGGTTTTAATATCAGAAATTATGAGAGACATCCTTGGCTACCGGATCACAGCGTAAAAAAATAAATTATTTTGTGGCAGTGTTTACTTTTTACTAGGAAAAATGTCTCTGTTTGGCACTTGCATCTATGCAGGAATAATGGTAATTATCGATAATTACAACAGACTGCCCCGATTTTCTAGAAAATTTCGGATTATAGGCTTATTTTGGCCTGAAAAGGCCGAATATGAAGTCAAATTTTGTCGCTGGGTCATCTTTTTTTTTCAAAAAACTTGGGCTGACCTGACTTTTTCTAACCTTACTTAACCTAACCTCGAGTTCATAAAAGTATAAAATTCATGAAATAGATTAATTTTATCATCAAAAAGACAATGTTTTATTATTATATCTATAAAAAAATAGATGTCTCTACCAAAGAGTTTATTTAAATTTTTTTGTTTAGCTCTAAATGTATATTTTATTATTTTATTTTGTTGTTATTTTATTACGTTTTGTTTGACTTTTATGGCAAGAATTTTATTTTAATCTATTTTTGGGAGGGCCTATTTTTATTTCTGGCAAGAAAAAAGTCTCACCTCCCCGTTGGTTCTTGCTGGGCAACAATTGATTAATTCCTCGAATAGGTACCTATTTAATGATTTATGGTGCTTGTTTTACTTTGATTTTTCTTTAAATATAAGGCAGTTGACCTTGAAATCCTAAAAATTTTCGCCTATGGTGTATTTTTTAACACCTCTTGTAGCCTCCTTAAACCAACACCTCACGAGCCGCCACTGATATATATATATATATATATATATATATATATATATATATATATATATATATATATATATATATATAATTCTTTAGTTTGAACTCACACTTTTACACCTCCGAAACTGTAATTTTATAGTTTGAGTTACAATTATTGTAATAAGCCGCGCCCCTATGAAACCAGTTAAATGGTTATGGTTCCTGACCGTGATCAATTCATTGATGAATTCCTTGATTACAAATATGAGGAGGGTTAGCGTTTTGGAAATATTAATATTCTAGAATATCAATTAAAGTCTCCATTTGAACGGTAACTTCAAATATCTGGAATAAATATATTTGAATTTCATGTTATAGAGATGGCATTTTACGTGAATCAAATACAAGCAGATGTTGATATTTATAACCAGTTTTTAATTTTTCAAGAAGTAGGTAATTTATGGAGAGGCCAGTGTTCTCATCTATAAGTTCGAAAGTGGGAGGAATATATATATATATATATATTATATATATATATATATATATATATATATATATATATATCAGTGGCGGCTCGTGAGGTGTTGGTTTAAGGAGGCTACAAGAGGTGTTAAAAAATACACCATAGGCGAAAATTTTTAGGATTTCAAGGTCAACTGCCTTATAATTTAAAGAAAATCAAAGTAAAACAAGCACCATAAATCATTAAATAGGTACCTATTCGAGGAATTAATCAATTGTTGCCCAGCAAGAACCAACGGGGAGGTGAGACTTTTTTCTTGCCAGAAATAAAATAGGCCCCTCCCAAAAATAGATTAAAATAAAATTCTTGCCATAAAAGTCAAACAAAACGTAATAAAATAACAACAAAATAAAATAATAAAATATACATTTAGACCTAAACAAAAAAATTTAAATAAACTCTTTGGTAGAGACATCTATTTTTTTATAGATATAATAAAAACATTGTCTTTTTGATGATAAAATTAATCTATTTCATGAATTTTATACTTTTATGAACTCGGAGGTTAGGTTAGTAAGGTTAGAAAAAGTCAGGTCAGCTCAAGTTTTTGAAAAAAAAAGATGACCCAGCGACAAAATTTGACTTCATATTCGGCCTTTTCAGGCCAAAATAAGCTATAATCCGAAATTTCTAGAAAATCGGGGCAGTCTGTTGTATTATCGATAATTACCATTATTCCTGCATAGATGCAAGTGCCAAACAGAGACATTTTTCCTAGTAAAAAGTAAACACTGCCAACAAAATAATTTATTTTTTACCTGTGATCCGGTAAGCCAAGGATGTCTCTCATAATTTCTGATATTAAAACCGCGATTCTGCTACGCTGCACCAAATTGTTTAATTCCGGGGTAGGTCGCAATGTTTTTATTAAAACTTTATCGTTTTAACTTAGTGCACTAAAGTTATGGGATAACAAATATTCCACTAAGTCACCATTGAAATTTTTAAAATTAACTTCAGTAACCGAACTCATTTTAAAAACAATACGCCAAATTAAAACCAAAACAAACTATTTTCATCCACGACAAGTCACAACGGTCCATGTCCAACGAATTCACTCGATTTTACCCGAAAACCTATAGTTGTGATTGGTCGACATTGTGTGAGACTTAGGTGCAATCGGTGTTGCCATTTACATGTGTTTTCCTTTTCTATTGCAATGAAGTATTCATTCGCAGTATTCGCACCGTTGTTTGCTTTTTTGTGGCAGGCATGTGAACGTTGAAAATATACCTTTTTAAGCCTCTGCAGCGTTGCCACAAATCTTGAAATGAATGAAATGCAGTAAATTTAAATACCTTCTATCGTAATTAATAAATTATATTATATAATGTAGGTTGAAAGGAAGGTAGGTGCATAAAATAGGTAATATGATTTTGATTAATATGAATATGCTGACTATTCAATATAAGGTTCGTTTCAACCGGCATCAGAAACAGTTTCTTACAGTCAGGATTCTGCGCAGTAACTTAAATGCGTTCCAACCAGAATCATAAACGATTAGGAAACGGTCAGTTTTGCGTTCCAACCAAGGTTGCAAACTGTTTGAAAACTATCAGAACGGTTTGCGGATTATCTTCTGACCGTTCATCTGGCGCATGTGCAGAGCTATTATTTTTCAGATGGTGACAATTTCTTTGAGATTCTTTTGCTTATTTTTATTCACCTAACCTATTGTCACATAAAAACTCGCATTATACTCTCTGCATATTTACGTTATGTATTCTTGTTCGGTAAAACTAAAAAAATGGCATATATTTAATAAACAACAAACTTACATTTTATTGTAGGTAGGTACTACATTTACTTTCCACGTTGCACTGAGATATTAATTGCACTAACACATTAATTAAAAAAAGAATCCTAAAATTGAAGTAAAAAAAAATTGAAACATGAATGTGAGAAAAAAAATCTGAAATTTGCTTAATAAAACGTTGAATAAAGTTTTTGATGAATTCCTTGATACAAATATGAGGAGGGGTAGCGTTTTGGAATTAATATTCTAGAATATCAATTAAAGTCTCCATTTGAACGGTAACTTCAAATATCTGGAATAAATATATTGAATTTCATGTTATAGAGATGGCATTTTAGTGAATCAAATACAAGCAGATGTTGATATTTATAACCAGTTTTTAATTTTTCAAGAAGTAGGTAATTTATGGAGAGGCCAGTGTTCTCATCTATAAGTTCGAAAGTGGGGAGGAATATATATATATTATATATATATATATATATATATATATATATATATATATATATATATATAATATATATAGAAAGCAGAATTCTTCGTGTTTACCGAAACACGTTCGTGGCAATAAAATCAAGTACTAGGACATTTATCTGAAACTAATCAAACGAACCTCCTAGCGGAGCTGGTTATACGAGTTCACGAAACATCGGAATGCCTCCATACATCTTAGACGATGTTAGAAACATTAAGTTGTTTATCACAATCAATGGAAATGATAGACAGTCTGTTTCGCCCTTATTTGGGGCTCATCAGTATCATCTATCCATCGAAAGTGATAACCAACCAAATATTTCTAACGACGTTATATTTTCCTTCCAGTGACTATATGGCATATAAATATGACACAGCGCCACCAGTCGGAAACAAATGAACCACATCTTACAGATAGAAGAAAACATTTCGGCAACGTGAACTCGTACGTCCTGACACCCGAAGGTGGTTACCATATTCGCTAAGCAAGAGTAAAGTTGCCACATCAAATCGATGTGTATATATATATATATATATATATATATATATATATATATATATATATAATTCTTTAGTTTGAACTCACACTTTTACACCTCCGAACTGTAATTTTATAGTTTGAGTTACAATTATTGTAATAAACCGCGCCCCTATGAAACCAGTTAAATGGTTATGGTTCCTGACCGTGATCAATTCATTGATGAATTCCTTGATACAAATATGAGGAGGGGTAGCGTTTTGGAATTAATATTCTAGAATATCAATTAAAGTCTCCATTTGAACGGTAACTTCAAATATCTGGAATAAATATATTGAATTTCATGTTATAGAGATGGCATTTTAGTGAATCAAATACAAGCAGATGTTGATATTTATAACCAGTTTTTAATTTTTCAAGAAGTAGGTAATTTATGGAGAGGCCAGTGTTCTCATCTATAAGTTCGAAAGTGGGGAGGAATATATATATATATATATATATATATATATATATATATATATATATATATATATATATATATATATATATATATATATGCTAGGAGGCTGAACCGTACTTAACGGTAGACCATTGCTGCATATGATGATGATGATATATATATATATATATATATATATATATATATATATATATATATATATATATATATATATATATGTGTATAATATATATATATATATATATATATATATATATATATATATGTGTTATATATATATATATATATATATATATATATATATATATATATTATAGAAAGCAGAATTCTTCGTGTTTACCGAAACACGTTCGTGGCAATAAAATCAAGTACTAGGACATTTATCTGAAAACTAATCAAACAAAACCTCCTAGCGGAGCTGGTTATACGAGTTCACGAAACATCGAAATGCCTCCATACATCTTAGAATATGTTAGAAACATTAAGTTGTTTATCACAATCAATGGAAATGATAGACAGTCTGTTTCGCCCTTATTTGGGGCTCATCAGTATCATCTATCCATCGAAAGTGATAACCAACCAAAATATTTCTAACGACGTTATATTTTCCTTCCAGTGACTATATGGCATATATTTATATGACACAGCGCCACCAGTCGGAAACAAATGAACCACATCTTACAGATAGAAGAAAACATTTCGGCAACGTGAACTCGTACGTCCTGACACCCGAAGGTGGTTACCATATTCGCTAAGCAAGAGTAAAGTTGCCACATCAAATCGATGTAATGCAACAATTACACACCGCCAGTAACAGCGCCCCGATTCTATCCTTTACGCAGTAATTGAATAGAAAGCAGAATTCTTCGTGTTTACCGAAACACGTTCGTGGCAATAAAATCAAGTACTAGGACATTTATCTGAAACTAATCAAACAAACCTCCTAGCGGAGCTGGTTATACGAGTTCATCGAACCATGTATGGAGGCATTTCGATGTTTCGTGAACTCGTATAACCAGCTCCGCTAGAAGGTTTGTTTGATTAGTTTCAGATAAATGTCCTAGTACTTGATTTTATTGCCACGAACGTTTTTCGGCAAACACGAAGAATTCTGCTTTCTATTCAATTACTGCGTAAAGGATAGAATCGGGGCGCTGTTACTGGCGGTGTGTAATTGTTGCATTACATCGATTTGATGTGGCAACTTTACTCTTGCTTAGCGAATATGGTAACCACCTTCGGGTGTCAGGACGTACGAGTTCACGTTGCCGAAATGTTTTCTTCTATCTGTAAGATGTGGTTCATTTGTTTCCGACTGGTGGCGCTGTGTCATATTTATATGCCATGTAGTCACTGGAAGGAAAATATAACGTCGTTAGAAATATTTGGTTGGTTATCACTTTCGATGGATAGATGATACTGATGAGCCCCAAATAAGGAGCGAACAGACTGTCTATCATTTCCATTGATTGTGATAAACAACTTAATGTTTCTAACATATTCTAAGATGTTATGGAGGCATTTCGATGTTTCGTGAACTCGTATAACCAGCTCCGCTAGGAGGTTTGTTTGATTAGTTTCAGATAAATGTCCTAGTACTTGATTATATATATATATATATATATATATATATATATATATATATATATATATATATATATATATATATATATATATATACCTATATTTTTTTTCAGAATCTGTGAAAGAAGTGTTTGGCTCGACTACAGATAAACAGTTCGAGCTGATTGTAATGGAGTGGATGAGATTTGCAAAACAGAGATTGAAGAGGAAAGAGTTGTGATAGAGAGATATGTTAATTTTTTTATAGAATTTTTTTTGTTTAACACATTTTCTTCATGTTAACTATTTTAAAAGGATATTTTTTGTTTTAATGTTTTTATATTTATTTTTAAGTTATATTATATATTTTTTGCAGATGAAGTTTTTTTATTCAATATCCCAGTATCATTTCAATTTTGGACATCAATATTCAACTTGTTCGATAATTTTTTATTTGAGACAGAGGGTGGGTAAATGGTAAACCTTCTCTTCCTATATTTACTAAAAAAACGATTGAAATTCCAGAATTCTATAAATATAGAAAAAATAATAATGTATACCGTGAAGTAAATTTAAATTATAAAAGGGCACCGATAATATTATACGAATGAAGTTGAATAAATGTTTTAGAGATACATTAAATATAAGTAATAAAGTTACATTGATGTTACATTAAATATGACACATTTATGTAATGTTTATCATTCAACATTACATTGTAATATTTATAAGAGGCACAAAGTGCTATATATGCAACGTATCTGGAATATCAAGCTTATCTCTGAATAACATCACAAAGTCACAATGTGACATAACAGTTATGTTTGAGTTATGTTTTTATGTTTAGTGGGAAGGTATCCTTAATATACAATCATAAAGATTTCAAAAGTTGCATTTTTAGGTCACCTTTTGGTATATGTCTTTTTTGGAGAAAATCACAGTATTATGATTTTGTGTGCTCATTCCACCCCTAGTGGATATTTTAGAAACTCATAAATATTTTCTAGCGATTTTTCTTTATAGAAGGTAATGTTTTTTATTTGTACCAATATTCTTTTCTGAGATGTGGCCTACAGCCGTTCTTAGTTGTTCACCCTGTACATTTAAAATAAAAAAGCAATAGAAGATTTAAATAGTATATTAGCTATTAATAAATAGAACACTGAAAATAAAAATAAAACAAATCCAGCCTTAAAATAAATATCTTGTCCAGAAAAAGAAATCGAACCTAAAAACAAATATCCTGTCCGGGAATCCAATCTAAAAAAATATAATAGTGTGAGCATATTACATAACAAGTGTGGAAAGTGATATATGACACATCTTAACAAAAATTGAATTTGTGTGCAACTGTATATATCAAGCTGTAGTTGCTATAACCTAACACGATTTAAAACTGAATTGATAAAGATTACTGATATAGCTGGTTTACAAAATATTTATAAGAATAATTTTTTAATATTAAAACTATAAAAATTTCAAACTATCAAAACTTTACGAAACGTTACGGTATATCCCTCCACCCGGAATTTCAATGTTGAAGAGCCGATTAAAGTATTAAAATGAGTATATTTAAGTTTTAATAATTATAATTTTGGAATAAGTACTTACCGATAACTGTTGTTCTTCCATTATAACAAGAAAATGCTGTTACTGAAATAAAACCGCGAAACTGAAAACGACGCTGCCACCACTTATAACCTACATGCACGCCACGATCCGCCATATATCATGCTTGTCATTGTTTTTCGTCTTCTGTTTTCTTCTTTTTTATAATTTTATGAATACATCATTCAAACAGCTCACCCAGTCGCAGGAAGTTACTAAAGAGTAGTTCGAAAGTTGTAAAAGTAACTACAAAATGAGATCATCTCAGAAACATGTCAATTTGTAATATTGCAGTAATGTTCTGTATGTAATATTAGTGAGACCTATACAAATTAACATCGTATGGATGTTTCCTCAAAGAAGTTGCTGAAAAGAAGTTCATAGGATGTGTATATCACTGCGAATTCAAGTAGTATTGTGTACATCTAAAATAAGTTTTAATTACATAACATGGATGTTAATGAAGTTGGTTATAAAATTTAAACATTTAGGAGATATCTTTTCAACGTTTTAAATAAACATCACGAAAAGTCTCTAAAAAGAACATCACAAAATAGACTTATGATGTTTCTTGTTCAGTGGGTAACGGTCTAAGAAACTGTTGAGCATTTGTAAATTAAAATATCGATATCGTCTGTTAATTTAAAACTTTAAAACAGACAAATTATTCTACCCCTATCTCATATATGGATAATTTTAAGATTTGTGTCTTGAATGACAGGGCCCCCAGGCCGCCATCTTGGGGTAGAACCTACTTTGTCCCTACTAATACCCCCATGAAGAATGCCGGGGGACCCCATCCGTATTCTCATATATATATATATATATATATATATATATATATATATATATATTATATATATAATATATATATATATATATATATATATAATCTCTTGATAATTATTAGCAATAACAGGCTGATTTGAATCTTAAAAAAAACTCGATTTTATTAAAAAATTGACGTTTCACTACGATATTCGTAATTGAAATTTCTTTGACATTTATTGATTTGAAAAAATTGAATAGAACAGGGCAGCTTTGTATATGCTATTCAGTCTAATATTAATATTCAAAATATCGTAGTGAAAACGTCAACTTTTTAATAAAATCGAGTTTTTTAAGATTCAATCAGCCTGTTATTGCTAATAATTATCAAGAGATTAAAAATAGATCACAGGCAACAACAATTCGAATAAATAATAAATTATATATATATATATATTATATATATATATATATATAGTATATACTATAACTAATATATATTATATAATATAATATACTATCATACTATATATATATATATCATATATATATATATAATATATATATATATATATATATATATATATATATATATCAATATACACTCAGATAAAACCAACATTTTGGACAAAAGTTGAAGTGGCCTAAAACGAACCGTGTAACACTTCTTGAACGATTTCGTTCTTCTGACGACTTCGTACGGCATCTGACGAACGACTCGCAAGACATCTACGAACGATTCGAAAGCACTATAACCGCAGTGATAATTTATTAAGTATTTGATTCATTAATGCGATTTCTGACGTGTTCTTCCGAACAGTGGTTCGTCAGAAAACGCATCCACTATAACCGTAGCCTTAAGCCTAGTACACACTAGTAGACATGTTGCGCGATTTTAGTCTCTGAGACGTGTCTCAGGTTGTCTACCTAGACATGTCTATAGCCCAATCCCCATCTACGGTCCTGTTGCTAGAATAAAAATCGCAGGTCTAAAGTCTCCCGATCGGGATGGGAGACCAGATGCAACGACATGTTGCGCAACATTTTGACAGTGTGGACGTCACTTGGCGTCTAGAGGTGAGACATGCTCCAGTCTAGCTCCAGCTACAAAGTTGTGTGATTCGGCTAATTATTTTCCAAAGTTCTACAATTATTTTGAAAGCATGTGGTCGAACGAAAATGTGTTAAAAGTAATTGTTTGTAGGATGTGACGAGTCCCGACTACAAAACCGGGTAAAAACAAAAGTGGCATGGAATCTTGTTAAAATAACTGCAGGAAAAGAAACAAACGAACACTTTGAGTGCACAAAATAGACTAAAATGTATTGAGAAACACAGTACAATATCAACAATGAATAGAACTATATTCTTCTAACAGATGGCATTAGCTATAACATTATTAGCACAAAATATCATGAGTTCAATCTAACACTCCCACTAACTCTTGATATTACATAACTTGTGTAACATTTAACAAATCTAAACATTTATAATGACTAACTGCAGATAAACTTGGTGGAGATGTGCTTTTAGCTCTATCTAAAGAATTTATGACTACTAAATTTACTGTGTGGGCGAAGCACCAGTTATTTCATCAACTGTATAAATCCATCTCCTTCCACTATTGAAAACGGTTTATGGTCCATGATTATGAAATTAACAATAGCTTCTGTTATTTTCTTAAATTTGGTACCTTCACTACTTGTTCTACTTCTAATATTAGAAAACAAATCCTTCACGTTTTGCTGTTTTGGATGATTTAGTTTGGGTGGAGTAACTATGATCATACTTTCTGGACTGCAACGGGAAGTGCTGGCTCCTTTATTGCAAATATCAAAAACTTCTGTTCCATCAATAACTGGATATTTCTCACCACCACCTTGTTTGTTTTATCGCAGCTTTTGGTTTTTTTTTTTCAACTGGCTCCTCTGCTACTAATTCCTGCATAACATCTGGATGTATTTTCTGTAGATGACCCCGAAGATTTGTGGTATTACCTGATGTTTTCAGACATTTATTGCAAAATTTGCAAACTGCTTCTCTGTCATTTTCACTTCTCTTGAAATAACTCCAAATCTTACTTGTTTTCCCATTAGGTGGCATTTTATCTGAAAAAAATAGGGTCATGTTATAACAAATAATACTTTAAATAATTATAATAATGTGATATAAATTACCGATATCGATAAGTGAAAATGGCATTACGCGACATAGCACTTCGTAGAAACATAATTTCGAGGCATTAATTTTGCTCTTTGCATTTACGTAAGTTACGTGAAAATACTAGGTAGTAAAACAAAATTCAAACGAAAATACGTAGAAATAATCAGACAATCCAATGAAGCAACAGAAATATAACCCTAAAAAGGTTATATTGTAGGGTTATATTTTATATAATACTAAATAATATTTTCACTATACCTACATTAACTATAGTAATATATTTCTAACAGTACTTATAATAATGTTCAATAAATACTTACGCACAGTGACACAGATGTTGCCTTTATAGTTTTGATTTTATCTCAGCTTTTTATTAATTTTTCAATGCGAACGAACTTCTTGGCTTAAATTCTCAAATATCAATGGAACATGGAACTCCAAACAACAAACGATAACGAAACAATGGCGGTCGTATTGTGTCTATCCATCAATGTAAAGCGAGGTAGGCAGGTAGGGTAGGTAGATGTGCTGAAGCCATAGAAATATTATTATTTCTATTCATAACAGAATCGGAGCTTCGAAATCGAATGAGTCTGAAGTCATTAAACTCTATTTTAATGATTAAATACTCTTTAAGAAGAACCAATAAAAGCTGATATGATTACGAAATACTAAATAATATTGGGACCAATAAATCATATTCATTTACCAAACGTACATCGCAGCGTCAGCCATCAACTTCAGGTATTAATTCCAGTTCCAGAACGGATACATTAACCATTTCAGATTTTCAGATTATTAGTGATAGTTCTGATGATGAATGCAAAAAATTTTTCTCATTTGGTGGCAATAAATAATATTTTATGTTAAATTTTATTTTTATTATTATTTTCTTGACTTTTCGTTTAGTAAGTAATTGTGTTTTATAATTTTCAATTGTTTTATACCGATCACAAATATTATTCTGTATAAGTAAATCAAATTATTTTCTATTATTTGTCCAACAGACCAAAAAACTGTGTCCCATTCTACCGTGCGTAAAACAATATAGAATTATTGGAGGTACGTGAGAGAATACAACTCAGTTTCCATCCGTAGCGCTCATTCTACTGGGACTGGGACCACTTAGCGACTTCTAGCGACTTTTGATCTTTGTCCATTGGCGAACGTAGATAAGCGATACGCCTTCTGACGCATGGGCCATAGATTGCTTTGTTTACATCTGTTTACGTGTATTTTATATGAGAAGTTGTTAAGTTTTAATTGTGTTTGGGATCGTTTACCAACGTTCAGAAGAGATGAATCACTATTGTTGTGTATCCTATTGTTCATCTTGGGCAAAAAAAAACCCTCATATAGCTTACATACCTTTCCGAAAGCTGAACAATTCAAAGTTGTATTCCAAACAAAGTTGGGAAACAAGGAAATTATGGACAGAAGAAAGGTGTGTATTCATAACTTGAAGAAAAGTGTCTGAACATAAGAGAGTTGTTCTTTACAGTTTACTGAGAATAATTATTTTGCCTGCAGTAAGTTTGTGGATTTTTCCCATGGATATATACTATATATACTTACTCTAGATCGCTAATCCCTTCTATGTAATTTATGCAAAAGTGTTGTAAAATTTCATTTGTTTTCCTCAATGCGCATGTGCATGACCAGTCTTTTTTTTCTGCTGTGTTGACAAATTTCATAAACATTTACCTTAGTAGTGGAGATTTCATATATATTTGCTATATTTTTCTATAGGGAAAACATAATAAGCGATACGCCCCCTACCGGTGTCGAATATTACTAGAGCATGGGAGATAGATTGCTTTGTTTACATCTGTTTACGTGTATTTTATATGAGAAGTTGTTAAGTTTTAATTGTATTTTGGATCGTTTACAAACTTTCAGAAGAGATTAATCACTATTGTTGTGAATTCTATTGTTCATATTGGGCAAAAAAGAACCGAATATAGCTTACATACCTTTCCGAAAGCTGGACAATTCAAAGTTGCATTCCAAACAAAGTTGGGAAACAAGGAAATGTTGGACAGAAGAAAGGTGTGGATTCATAACTTGAAGATTGAAAAAAAATGTCTGAACATAAGAGAGTTGTTCTTTACAGTTTACTGAGAATAATTATTTTCCCTGCAGTAAATTTGTGAATTTTTCCATATAGAATTATACCAACTAATGATGTGCAATTTTCAGCTAACCGAAAACGTAGAGTTTTTGAAGTCCAATGCTATTCCAACGAAAAATCTTCCACTTTTATCGGAATCTGAACCTGGGCCATCATCCAGAGATTCTAGATAATTGTATTTTCTTTCATGTAACAACCAGAGATACTATTAAAATAATAATAACAAATGATGTTTATTTGCACAACCAAAATAACAGTTTATCAATAACATCCAAGAATATTAAATAAATCTGGACTCTATAGCTAGGTAAAACTTAAAATATTTCAATTATATAATCAGGAAAACATAGATTCTATCAAAAAAAACCAGACTCTCAGAAGTCCACCGTACTTTTAGGATAGCTGTTATACGTCAGGAAAATTCAAAAATATAATAACTTATTACGTTCAAACCATTCAAGCAGAGTATTCATATCAATTCTTCTTTTATTTCATGTTGTTTCTTTCAGTTTAGCTGGTAAGTACTAGTTTCGTCCATTATAGTCAAAATTCTTCATCGTAATGAAAGTAGACAGTCAGAAGTGTTTTCTTGAAACTTTGAAAGTTTTTTCCTTTTTTAAATAAATAGGTGTTCTATCATACAGCCTTTTCACGAGTATACATAGTTCCTTCAACCAATTAATTTATTCGCACCTCTACTTATTTTATTTTGATTTTCATGTCAATGATAAAAACTCAGTGTAAATTTCAACTTGATGTAGGTAGGTTATCTACTGTTGAACAGAGATAAAATTGTCCTCAATCCAAACACAATATATCACAGGAAAATACAAAGTCCAAAAAAACACAAATTACGACGATAAACGTTCGAAAACTCAAAACGAAATGAACGTAAATACCATTACAACCAATGTAAACAAACAGCTAATCTCCCATGCTCTAGTACCGATATTAGCCGTTCCGGCGCTACGATCTTAATTTCGAACGCCTATGGGCACGGTTTGTAGAATAATTCTACAAACCGTGGCCTATTGGCATTTCTGTGAAACATTTATGCAAACTCCCGTTTAATTATTTGAAGTCGGCAACAGCGTAAAAAGACTCCATTGACGTCATTGATGCGGATCAGGATCAGAGACGGTTTCAGTTCAGATTATTTTACTTGTGGAGTGTAGATTAGTTTATCGTGTTTATCAATGTTATCAGTTACTGGTTTTTGTGTTTTTATATAGTATTAAATTTGTTTTTAATTTGGACAATGTTGGGTAATTATTGAGTTTACAACAGACTTCCCCGATTTTCTTGAAATTTCGGATTTTAGCTTATTTGGCCTGAAAAAGCCGAATATCAACTTATTTTTTGTCGCCCATTCAAAAGTTTCTACTAATATCACAACATATCAAAACGCACATTTTCTTATTCAATATAAATTCTCATAATTATTACAGAAATACAATACCGCCACCTTTTTATAATTTATTTATCTCATTTTATAGCAATAATAGCCATCAATTTATAACACAAAGCTAGCCACCATTACAAATACAACTATTATACACTTGTATCTTGCTTGTTCTTGTACGCAGTACGAGACACAGACAAGAGAATACATATTGGTATGGTAAATGCACGTTCTTAAACTCAAAGACCGACCAATAAGCGTTTGGTCAAATAAGGCGCCAATTTTAAATTCGATCAAAAATGCTTCAATATCGCAAGATACGAGGATACGCGATATAAACCGAGATAGTGAAAATTGTGGATATGTTGATTGCATAGAATGAAAATCTTTTATCTATTGGTTTGCTGAAAATTCAAATAAAAACATAACGGTTATATTAGTAGATTTTAGAATGCCATTGTAGTTCAGTATCATTAATTACGTGGTATAGTGTTGACTTTACAACAGACTCCCCCAATTTTCTTGAAACTTCGGATTTAAGCATAATTTGGCCTGAAAAAGCCGAATATGATTTTGTCGCTGGGTCATCTTTTTTTTTCAAAAACTTGAGCTGACCTGGCTTTTTCTAACCTTACTAACCTAACCTCCGAGTTCATAAAAGTATAGAATTCATGTTATAGATGAATTTTATTATCAAAAACATTGTCTTTTTTATAATTAAATTCATATATTTCAGGAATTCTATACTTTTATGAACTCGGAGGTTAGGTTAGTAAGGTTAGAAAAAGTCAGGTCAGCTCAAGTTTTTGAAAAAAAAAGATGACCCAGCGACAATATCTGACTTCATATTCATTTTTCAGGCCAAATAGACGCTTGTCTATTTGAGAGAGCTAACAGAGAAGAGCTAATTGCTAGTTGTTTGCATGTTCTCATTTATGTATCTATCAATAATAAATAACATTTCAATTTAACGAAATAAGAAAGAAGCATTTTGGATCATATTAGTAATTGGCGCCAAATAGGTACTATTCAAAAGTCATAATTTATTCGTTCGCCAGACGTTTCCCTGAATAGGTTAGTTTTGTTCTTACGTGTGACAGGACCGTTTATGAATTTTAAAATTGCCTCCTATATTCCTGCTCGCTTAGCCAACAAATTTATGAACGCTTATTGGTCCTAGCGTTTACGAACGTGCTCTGCTCTGGGGTTGCTGATTTTCAGTATTCTGTATTTTCGCTTATTCATTAGTCATTAGAGTCATTACTCATCCTCACGTCGTACACGTTTACAATTGAATCTGTAAATTGAGTTTAGCACAGCCTTAGAAATTAATCGCATAAATATATTATATTCTAGAGACTAGACAACAAGTTCGAGGTGGCAGTATTGTATTGTATTTCTGTAATAATTATGAGAATTTATATTGAATAAGAGAATGTGCGTTTTAATATGTTCTGATATTAGTAGACACTTTTGAATGTCGATTCCCCGGAAACCTGTGAATGAAAAGTGCTTTCAAGGGTAATTCAGCGGATGCTATACCCAGGCGATTAAAGAGTGAGTAAAAATAAAATATACCTATATATAAATAATATTGTTACGTATTCGGGTTCGCTAGGATGATTTCCAATAACTAACTAAATTCAATTAATAAACAAATCGGTATTTATTTACAAAACAGTAATTTCAAAATAACCACACTTTTCAATAACTGTCACTACTTCAAAACACAAGCTTCGTTCTTCTTTAATAACACGGTAGTTCACTGTAGACTAACTGTAGACTAACTGTAGACTATCTGTAGACTATCTGTAGACATTCTCTTCTATGGTCGCTTTTATATGTCTATTCATCCTTCAGAAGGCTTCCCAGAGTTCTGATGTCTTCGAATTAAAGGCGTACTTCAAACGCTTCATCTAATAATTCCAAGAACACAGAGTCGCTTTAGACATTTTCGAACACTTCCCCCCTCTTGAGTTGATCTCCCGATCAAAATCTTCTATACACCTCACACCTGATACTCCGCTAGCCTATCTAAATGTACAAACTTAGGCTTACTCCTAGAGCGTTGGATTCGAGTAAGACAAATCATTATCTCTTCTGTACTTTTATAAGCTCTTCCAATCTGGCTCAAATGAGTCTATAACCCTTTCTTCGCTGGATTTGTACAAACCAATAAATCTCCTTCTTTAAATCAGTCTGATTCCCTCGACCACAAAAAATCTCGTGTCCCATCTCTTATCTTCTTTAAACTAAACAACAGTGACTGACCAACTTGATGATTCTTCTATCGGATCCTCTCCTCATCGGGGTATCGATTATTCAGCTACTACTGATGTTTAGCAATGAAGTCTTCGAGAAGTCTTGTCGTTAGGCATCCTGTGTCCGAATCGGGGCAACTAACCAGTTCCTTCGAGTTCTTGGTCTTTCAAAGATGGTCCTTTCTTCGTGGGATAAATTTTCTTGCCAATTTAACGTCTGAATGACAAGTATCATGAAGTCTCCAATTTATTAAATTCAACATACTTTTCTTTCCTTGGTATATCATCGTTCCTCACATCAGCTATCCACGACAATGTTCCAATTGTAGCCACCGTTTCCTTTCAATATTTAGCAGTTCTACTAATATTAGCTACTCTTACAGATTCAGTTTGTCAGAATAAACCTAGCCGTTAAAAATGTACAGTCTAATTTAGGTTCAATGAGTCCAACACACCACCCAGGATCGTGTCTGGTCTTACATAGATAATATGCTCTGAGCAAGCAGGTATCTTATAGGCTTGAATTGTTTTCAGACTTACTTGATTTTCATTGGAGCCATAGTTTGAAATGAATTCCTCATTTCCAATCTTTAAAATTCCATTATTCTTCACGTAGACTAATCCATATTTTTTCACAATGTCCATACCCAAAATAAACTCATCAGTAATGTCTGCTACAAGAACTTTGTGTGGGATCTGCAATCTTCTTCCAATTTCCAATAAAATCGCAGCTTCTCAGCGCCAGTATCAACAATTACCTTCACAGGTTGTCCTGAGATTGAGCCATTAACTGATAAGCTTCCACCTGCAATGCCTCTAATGAAAACGGTCCTGGGGGCTTTTACTTCCCCAGTCAGAGTTTGCCCCTTTACTCTGACTGGTGGTAGTTTTCCTGATTCCTTCTAGGTGCTGGCGAGGATGATCTTCCTCTGTTTCTGAAATCATCTCTGCCTCTGTTCATTCTGGAACGACATTCTCTACTAGTGTGACCATATTTTCCACACCAGTAACATTCACCCTTAAAAGATACTCGGTTCTTTTCAAATGAAGAAATAAGTTTGTCTAACCGTTCCAATACTACTCGAAGTGTTTTATTTTCCTCTACTTCCACTTTTCGAGTTCTGTGTGTTGCTCGGTTATTACAAGATGTTAGTTTTGCTGTTTCAAATTCCAGAGCCCTCACTAAAGCATCATTTCCTGTTCTTGGTCTCAAAATTTTCAGATGTTGAATCAGGTCAGTGTCTTTTAACCCATTAACAAAAGATTTGACACTCAATTGCTCAAGGATATCATCTGGAGCCATTGGGTAGGCTAACCGAGTCAACTTTTCTACTTCGGCCTGGAATTCTTGAAGTGATTCATTTGCCAATTGATGCCTACCTTCTAAGTGAGCCTGGTACAACATCTCTTTATGATCATCTCCATATCTCAACTCTAGGGTTTTTATTAGAGTTATGTAATCTTCCTGCTCTTTTACTGATAATTTTTGTAATAGCACTGCAGCTTTACCTCTGAGGGACAAAACCAGTTCTACTGCTTTCATTTTATCTGCCCAACCATTAGCTTGCTGCTTCAAACTGCCGTTTGAATATTGGCCAGGAAGAATCTCCATCAAAAGTAGGTGGCTTTGAAAGTTTCAGTCTGGGAACTTGATTTGACATTACTTTTGATTCATTTTTTTCCATTGTTGATATTTGCTTTTCTAAGGTCCTCCAGGTCTTCCTTAACATGTACTATTTCGTCAGTTATTCCACCTCTCAATTTTTCATTATCCTCTTTCCTACGTTTGTCGAGGTCTTCCAGGATTTTCTGTAATCCTTTAAATTCTTGCTCCCGATATTTCTGCTCTTCCAATTTCTCCCGTTGACGTTGTTCCTCTTGTTCGGCGAGTTTTTGCATTAGTTTCTCCATCATCGATTCCATTTTTTTTGGTTATTGGCATCCCACACTTCTGACACCAGTTGTTACGAATTCGGGTTCGCTAAGATGATTTCCAATAACTAAATTCAATTAATAATCAAATCGGTATTTATTTACAAAACAGTAATTTTGACAAGAACCACACTTTTCTAATGACTGTCACTACTTCAAAACACAAGCTTCGTTCTTCTTTTATAACAAGGTAGTTCACTGTAGACTAACTGTAGACTGTCCCTCGTCTGGAAAAGGAAAAAAGGAACCACACGTGTTTCATTCCTCCCTGAAGTATGTGTCAGGGAGGCGGGCAGCTTGAGTTTGGGATTAACTCCTTCAGCCAGATCAGAGGATACACTTGTATGTACAAGTGCATTAAGGATAGGTGAGACGGGATATTTATGGAACATAGGAAGTGTGGGTAGGGTTCAGAGGATTAATACTGGCCCAGCATTCGCCTTATAAGTTTGCAAGCAGTGACTTACATTACCATGAGGAAACCTCTGAGAAAAACTCATGGCAGACCAGTCGGCCCCGGGTTTTGAACCCGAGACCTCCCAAATACTAGCCAGCGTACCTAACATACTCGACTAACTAGCTTGGTATTCCTTCGTCTCTTCTATGGTCGCTTTTATATGTCTTGTCATTCCTTCGAGAAGCTTCCAGAATGTTCTAGTCTTCGAATTAAGAGGGCGGTTACTTCAACGTTCAACGAATATTCCAGAGCACACAGAGTCGGCTTTAGACATTTTCGTAACAATATATATTGTTACGAATTCGGGTTCGCTAGGATGATTTCCAATAACTAAATTTAATTAATAAACAAATCGGTATTTATTTACAAAACAGTAATTTTAAAATAACCACACTTTTCAATAACTGTCACTACTTCAAAAACACAAGCTTCGTTCTTCTTTAATAACACGGTAGTTCACTGTAAACTGTAACTGTAGACTCCTCTTCTATGGTCCCTTTTATATGTCTTGTCATTCCTTCGAGAAGCTTCCAGAATGTTCCAGTCTTCGAATTAAGAGGGCGGTTACTTCAACGTTCATCGAATATTCCAGAGAACACAGAGTCGGCTTTAGACATTTTCGTAACACTGCCCCCCTCTTAAGTTTGATCGTCCCGATCAAAATCTTCTGATACACCTCCACCGTGATACTTTGCTAGCCTATCTAAATGTACAACTTTAGGCTTCGTCCTAGGAGTGCGTTGGATTCGGTAGACAACATCATTTATCCTCTTTGTGACTTTATAGGCTCCTTCCCAATTCTGGCTCAATTTAGGTGATAACCCTTTCTTTCGCTGGGGATTGTACAACCATACTAAATCTCCTTCTTTAAATCCGGCTGAGTTCGCCCTCAAATCGTATCTGGTCTTCATTCTGTCAGTACTAGCATCTATCTTATCCCGGACGTGCTCATGGATCTTGCTTAGGTGCAGTCTCAATTCATCTGCATAAGTCTTTACTTCCAATGGTGTATCTTCGGGAGTACCGAACAGCAAATCACATGGTAAACGTAATTCTCTACCAAAGAGTATCTTTGCTGGAGTATGACCTGTGGAATCATGAACCGATCCTCGATAAGCCATCAGCAGTACTGGCAAATGTCTGTCCCAATCCTTTTGGTGATCAGCCACAACCTTCGACAGGTATTGTTCCATGGTGCGATTGAATCTTTCCACCATCCCATCAGACTGTGGATGTAATGGAGTGGTTCTGGTCTTTCGGATGTTCAATATCTCCATCACTTTCTTAAAAACTTCGCTTTCGAAGTTTCTTCCCTGGTCTGAGTGCAATTCCAGTGGAACTCCGTATCGAGATATGAACTGATCTACCAGTACACGTGCGACAGTCTCAGTCTCTTGGTTCGGAAGAGCATAGGCTTCAGGCCACTTGCTGAAGTAATCCATGACAACCAGTATGTATTTATTTCCATCGTTAGAAGTTGGAAATGGCCCGGCAACATCAATAGCGATCCTCTCAAATGGAAGCCCTACATTGTATTTCTCCATTTTTCCATGAGTTCTCTTTGAGGGTCCCTTAGTGGCTGCACATGTTGGACATTTTCTGCACCAAGCTTCTACGTCATCACGGCAGTAGACCCAATAAAATCTTTCCCTTATCCTTGCAATTGTCTTATTCACGCCAAAATGGGCCCCTGAGCTTCCACCGTGGATTTCCTGTAGAAGTTCTTGCACTTTGCTGGTTGGTACCACTAAGAGGGTTTTGATTTCTTTACCATCCGGACTTTCCCATTTCCTCTTGAGTAACCCATTTTCAAGAATTAAGGAATCCCATTGCGCCCACAGTGCCTTCGTTTTAGCGCTCATTGTTGAAATATCTTTCCAGGTGGGTCTACGGTCGAGTCTTTTCCAATCTCTGAGATGCTTTATTTCAGGATCTTGTTCCTGTGCCTCAATTAATTCTTCTGTCGTCCATCCCTGTTTCAAATCGATGGTAGTTCTCCTTAAATCGATTATTCCTTCTTTCATTTCAATTTTCTTGCAGTGTGACATTCTTCTTTGCATGGTCGTCTGGATAAAGCATCAGCATTATTATGGATTTTTCCTCGTCGATGTTCTACTTTGCAGTCATATTGTTGCAGTCTTTCTATCCATCTTGCGATTTGGCCCTCTGGAATCTTCATCTGCAATAACCATTTGAGTGCTGCATGGTCAGTCCGAACCAAAAATCTTCTTCCATAAAGGTACTTGTGAAAATGCTCTATGGATTTTATCAGAGCTAACAATTCCTTTCGAGTAACGCAATAGTTTCTTTCTGATTTGTTGAAAGTTTTGCTGTAATATTCGATGACTCTTTCTTCGCCTCCTTGTACTTGTGACAAAACAGACCCAATGCCCATATTGCTAGCATCCGTATCTAGAATAAATAGTCCCGTAGTCTGTGGATACGACAAAATAGGGCTTGAGCAAAGTGCAGCTTTAAGTTGTCGAAATGCTGCCTCGCACTCTCTTGTCCAGTTGAAGGTGGCTTTATTTTCAGTCAGTTTATGTAATGGTTTAGCTATATCAGCAAACTTATCTACAAATCTCCGATAATAGGTACATAGTCCTAGAAAACTTCTAACCTCATGTTTGTCTTTCGGTCTTGGCCATTCTCTTACTGCTTCGACCTTATCCTCTGATGTATGTATTCCGCTAGATGATATCGTATGTCCTAGAAAATGTACCTGATTTTGAAATAGGCAACACTTTTTATAGTTCAATTTCAAATGAGCATTCCTAAATCTGCTGAAAATTTCTTTCAGATTTTTCAAGTGGTCTTCGAAGGATGCTCCCATAACCATCACATCATCTAGGTATACTAAACAGGTTTTCCAAGTTAATCCTTTCAGAACCAATTCCATGAGTCGTTCAAACGTTGCCGGTGCATTGCATAACCCAAAAGGCATACCATTGAATTGGTACAATCCACTTCCAGTTGAGAATGCAGTTTTCTCTTTATCATCAGGGTGTATCTTTACTTTCCAGTATCCACTCTTTAGATCTAATGTCGAAAACCACTTCGATCCCGCCAGTGTTGTTAATGTGTCATCTATTCTGGGTAGTGGATAGCTATCTTTCTTGGTAACATCATTAAGTTTCCGATAATCGACACAAAATCTTGTTGTCCCATCCTTCTTCTTAACTAGAACAACAGGTGCTGACCATGGACTTGATGACTCTTCTATGACTCCCTTCTCCTTCATGGATTCGATTAATTCAGCTACTTCTGATTGTTTAGCTAATGGAAGTCTTCGAGGAGCTTGTCGTATAGGGTGGGCATTCCCTGTGTCGATCCGGTGGGCAACTAAACCAGTTCCTTCGAGTTCTTGGTCTTCAAAGAGGTCGCTTTCTTCGTGGATAAATTTTCGAGCCAATTTTATCTGTTCTGATGATAAATGTTTCCATGAAGTCTCCAATTTAGTGAAATCAACATACTTTTTCTTAGTTTCCTGTATATCAGCTGGTTCCTCACATCGAGCTATCCACGACACTGGTTCCAATGTAGCCACTGTTTTTCCTTCTTCAATATTTAGCTGTTCGTTACTAATATTAGCTACTCTTACAGGGATGTTTCGTTTTGTCAGAGATAAAGTCCTAGCCGTTAAAAATGTACAGTCTAATTTAGGTTCAATGAGTCCAACACACCACCCAGGATCGTGTTCTGGTCTTACATAGATAATATGCTCTGAGCAAGCAGGTATCTTATAGGCTTGAATTGTTTTCAGACTTACTTGATTTTCATTGGAGCCATAGTTTGGAATGAATTCCTCATTTCCAATCTTTAAAATTCCAGTATTCTTCTCGTAGACTAATCCATATTTTTTCACAATGTCCATACCCAAAATAAACTCATCAGTAATGTCTGCTACAAGAACTTTGTGTGGGATCTGCAATCTTCCCCCAATTTCCAATAAAATCTCAGCTTCTCCACGAATATAGCTCCTTTGACCAGTTGCTGTCTTCAGAGTTATATTGTACCTCATTGGAGTAATTTTAGATGTTGGTAATATATCAGGCCTAACTAATGATACTTCAGCGCCAGTATCAACGATTACCTTCACAGGTTGTCCGGAGATTGAGCCATTAACTGATAAGCTTCCACCTGCAATGCTTCTAATGAAAACAGTCCTGGGGGCTGTCACTTCCCCAGTCAGAGTTTGCCCCTTTACTCTGACTGGTGGTAGTTTTCCTGATTCCTCCTAGGTGCTGGTGAGGATGATCTTCCTCTGTTTCGTTTATCATCTCTGCCTCTGTTCATTCTGGAACGACATTCTCTACTAGTGTGTCCATATTTTCCACACGAGTAACATTCACCCTTAAAAGATACTCGGTTCTTTTCAAAGGAAGAAATGAGTTTGTCTAACCGTTCTAATATATCTACTCCAAGTGTTTTATTTTCCTCTACTTCCACTTTTCGAGCTCTGTGTGTTGTTCGGTTATTACAAGATGTTAGTTTTGCTGTTTCAAATTCCAGAGCCCTCACTAAAGCATCATTTCCTGTTCTTGGTCTCAAAATTTTCAGATGCTGAATCAGGTCGGTGTCTTTTAACCCATTCACAAAAGATTTGACACTCAATTGCTCAAGGATATCATCTGGAGCCATTGGGTAGGCTAACCGAGTCAACTTTTCTACTTCGGCCTGAAATTCTTGTAGTGATTCATTTGCCAATTGATGCCTACCTTCTAATTGGGCCTGATACAACATTTCTTTGTGATCATCACCATATCTCAACTCTAGGGATTTTATTAGAATTATGTAATCTTCCTGCTCTTTTACTGACAATTTTTGTAACAGTTCTGCAGCTTTACCTCTGAGGGACAAAACCAGTTCTACTGCTTTCATTTCATCTGTCCAACCATTAGCTTGGGCTGCTGCTTCAAACTGTCGTTTGAATATTGGCCAGGAAGAATCTCCATCAAAAGTAGGTGGCTTCGAAACTTTCTGTCTGGGGACTGGATTTGACATTACTTTTGATTCATTTCTTTCCACTGTAGATATTCGTTTTTCTAAATTTTCTAAATCTTTCAATACCTGTGATTCACGTTCTTCTAAATTATGCAATTGCTCCTCCAGGTCTTCCTTCACATGTACTATTTCTCCTCTCAATTTCTCATTATCCTCCTTCCTAACTCTGTTGAGATCTTCCAGGATTTTCTGTAGTCCTTGTAATTCTTGCTCCCGACGTTTCTGTTCATCTAATTTTTCTTGTTCTCGACGTTTTTGTTTTTCTAATTTCTCCCGTTTTTCCTGTTCTCGACGTTTCTGCTCTTCCAATTTCTCCTGTTCTCGACGTTTCTGTTCTTCCAATTTCTCCTGTTCTCGACGTTTCTGCTCTTCCAATTTCTCCCGTTCTCGACATTTCTGCTCTTCCAATTTCTCCTGTTCTCGACATTTCTGCTCCCGTTGACGTTGTTCCTCTTGTTCGGCGAATTTTTGCATTATTTTTTCCATCATCGATTCCATTTTTCTGGTTATTGGCATCCCACACTTCTGACACCAGTTGTTACGAATTCGGGTTCGCTAGGATGATTTCCAATAACTAAATTTAATTTAAACAAATCGGTATTTATTTACAAAACAGTAATTATAAAATAACCACACTTTTCAATAACTGTCACTACTTCAAAACACAAGCTTCGTTCTTCTTTAATAACACGGTAGTTCACTGTAGATTAACTGTAGACTGACTCTCGTCTCTTCTATGGTCGCTTATATATGTCTTGTCATTCCTTCGAGAAGCTTCCAGAATGTTCCAGTCTTCGAATTAAGAGGGCGGTTACTTCAACGTTCATCGAATATTCCAGAGAACACAGAGTCGGCTTTAGACATTTTCGTAACAATATATATATATATATATATATATATATATATATATATATATATATATATATATATATATATATATATATATATATATATATATATATATATATATTATTATATATATTATATATATATATATATATATAATATATATATATATATATATATATATATATAATATATATATATATATATATATATTATATTATATATATATTATAATATATATATATATATATATAAAATTAAGTTAACTAGGACATTTATTTGAAACTAATCAAACAAACCTCCTAGCGGAGCTGGTTATAAGAGTTCACGAAGCATCGAAATATCAACATCTACCCTAGACGGTAATTGTTCGAAATGTTAATTTGTTTATCACAATCGATGGAAATTGATAGACAGACTGTTTCGCCCTTATCGGGGCTCATCAGTATCATCCATCCACCGAGAGTGATAACCAAACTAACATTTCAAACGGTCATA
>JARQZK010003060.1:0-95000 GCA_030704885.1 Cynegetis impunctata | reverse complement strand
AGTTGTTAAATGATATCATTCCTGCAAGCAGACAACTATTTTGGAAAAATCTACCGAATGCGAAGATCAATAAATATTTATTTAGCTATGAATATTATTGAAAAATGTTTGTATTATTAATAACGCAATAAATCTTTTTTTAAATAATTTTAATTTCTTTATTTTTTCAATAAATTTTTTTATTTAATGAACATACTACTTGTAAACTATACTAAATTATAACCCTCCGTGCTAATGATAAACGTGGCAAAATAGAAAATTCACTCTTACCGCCTTTATCCTTAAAATATTACTCTATATCAATAAAAAATTTTTGCGGTATGTGGAATTTTGAGAAAAATTATAATGATTTTTTAAATTTGAGCTATATAAATAATAAACAGCCATTACAAAAAAAAGTTATTCACCATAAAAATTTAAGTTTGATGACACACAAGTGAAGGCTGAGAGAAAACACAAAAAAACATGTTTTCTCAGTTTTATGTTTTTGTGACATACCGCGTTCATCCTTATGAGGGCAGAATATATATATATATATATATATTATATATATATATATATATATATATATATATATATATATATATATATATATATATAAAGTCTTTACAGGTCATATCGTTTGACTCATATGAAATTTAAGGAAAAAATAAAAGCTTCTATTTATTATACAGAAAAAATAAGGTTCTCCTATCCCCTCCATCCATTCATTATTATTATTTTCATTTTTTTTCGATCCAAAATTGGTAATGATATATATTAGGCCTATAATCATAATCTAAATTTTCCATCCATTTTATCCAAATAGTATTGAACAATGCTCTGCAGATCTTCAATATTCCATGTAAATTCAATCGGGTTCATTTTTTCTATAGCTTTTTAGTGTCACCAACCCATAAGTGAAAAAAGGTCTGCTAATCTTTGTTGAACAATCTGAGAAATTAACTCGAAAAACCCGTAACATAATCCACTATACAATTCACAACAAAAGCGAACAAATTTTAATTGTTTTTGCTGTGAAAATCAGGAAATAGTTTTCCTTTGCATTTCCTCTAAAATAAATTCAATAAACATGAGAGATAACACCACCAAGGAAAAAACAAAGAAAAAAGGATTACAATGTGGCGAATGCAAGAGAGAAATCTCTAAAACGAAATACAAGATTCCATGTGCTAGCACCTGCCAATGATATTTCCACGCAGAATGTACCAAACTAGATAAGGACTGTAGTCATAAAACACTAACCACCAAAAAAATTGGACTAGAAGAAGAAAACACACTATACATCAACCATGAACTCACCAGAGAAAACCAATAACTTTTCAAGAAAGCTAGAGAGTTAAGGAAACTGTTGCATTATAAGTTCGTCTGGACTAATCATGAGAACATCTATCTGAGGAAAACTGAAACCAGCAAAGTTTTATCAATTAATGATGAGTCACAATTAGATCAATTGAGAAACAAAGAAACGAGGAACAAGTCAAGCGATCAAATTCCAAAAAACTAATATCCAGATATATAATATCGGATTTAAGAACTTCATTCTGACGTGAGCAATCGATAACTGACATTGGGGCAATATCTCTAAACTTATAAGGGTCTAACAGTACCTGGCTATCCCTACCATAATACGATTTTTGAAAGCACGCGTACATTTCGTATAGAAGAGCGAACTGATTGTTTTTGAAATTGAGATTGATATTGTCGTATGGAAACATCTCCGAATTTAAAAACAGTTTTATATTAGACAGATTACAATGATCAAACTTGCTAAAGTCGGACTCAACATTATTTTTTCGGTTTGTTTTTAACCCGAATATTATGAATCGTGGTTTCTCCATTTGAGTACTTGTTTTGATCGTCCAACTCTGTTTCATAGTTTGCTGCAACAAAGGATTTTCGTACAATTCCCATGATCTGAAGGGTACATCGAGTTCTTGATTACTTGAAATCTGACGTAAAAGTCTAATTCTTTCTCTATCCTCAACATTAATATGAGGTACTCTCCATATAACCTTTGTTAAGTTTATATTGAAAGTTCCATCTTTTTCATTGCTTACAAAAGCGTTTGTATCAGAATTTGTACGAATCAACACCAATTCTTGTCGTAAATTGATGAGTATACGTTTGAAATCTTCACAAAATCCGAATAGAAAACGTAAAGGTATGACTACGTTAAAGTTTCCTGAACTATCAGTTATTTTGTTGCTGTCTTCCACAGGATTCCACCCAGAAATAGATGATGCTCTGCTCTCGTCATTACTAAATGAACAAAAAGCTTTCATGGTGGTAGCAATTCCTGGTAAACGGACTCTGTCTATGATTATGGAGCCAACTTCATATCGAATTTCATCCATTATTCACAAACTTAACAGCTGATGATGGTGTGCCATCTTTTGTTTTAGCATTAATTTTTCCTTCTATGTAGAGCGAGCTATTCCAAGGGTGAGTATAGACATCTTGTTGTTGAATAGAAATTCTGATTTCATCGTTGTTGTTGAATGCGTTTCCTGCATATGGTAGATGTGAATGCTTTTCAGCATTCGTTATGGAATCGTCGAATATGGTTTTTTCGTCAATACTAAGGATATCCATTCTTCTAACAGGAGCTCCTACTGAATATTTCTAAATATTACACAAATCTCACGAACAATTTTCCACCTATTTACCTCGATTTATTATTTTCAATCCAAGCGAGGAGAGAAATCGTTTATTCTCAGATGTTAATTGATTGGTTCTCGATTTAGCAATGGCTGGACTTCTTTGGACGATGTTATTTATAGTAGAATATTTGTCAGCTCTCCTATCAACAAGACTATTATGAAAATTGATACCCATCAGGACCTCTTTCTTAGATGTAACCTTACCGTCACGACTTCTCCACGTAGATTAACGAGATTACCTTCTTGATCGACTATTTGAATATTTAACACATCAATTTGTTTAGTATTGATAGGTAAATAAATTACATTTCTTGGTGTTTCTATGATCTTGAAACCTGGTGGAGCATTCGGAAAAAATTCATGAATTATATGTACACTTCTGTTATTTCTGTACGATCCTGCTGCTATATTACATTCAATACCTATGATATTAACTTGATTAATATCTACAGGAAAATCTGAAACATGTCTCTTATTGGCTAACAGTTTGGTATATTTGAATCCTAAGATATCAGCCAATGTATCGTGTGGTTCAAAATTAATATCAAATGTTGCTTTTATTTCACTCCTCAATGTATTATTATTCGCTTTCAAATCAATCATTAATATATCTTCGAGTTTTTTTCTTTTTTTCGTAATTTTTCCTGTGTAATCAAATAAGTAAATTCCTTCTCTTGAATGTTCTTCCAAAGATTGATTCAAATAATCGTTTATGCTTGATACTTCATATGCTCCTTCAGGTATCTCTAAAACTTTTTCAGTGGTACTATTTGGTAGATAGTAGCGAAATTTATTATTTCTTTTATTCACATTCGGAATAGAATTATATGTCTCAAATGTAATTAAACCTATTTCATACTCAACGTTTTCATCCAAATCAATAGCTGGATGGAATGTTGTTGTTAAAACAGATTCGTTACCTGATATTGTGAATGTATACGACATACTGGTTTGTCGCTTGCTTTTTATTGAATGAAAATAGTCAAGAGAAGTTGAGTTATTTATACTGCATAATTAAATAGGAACTTGAGACAGAGATGACCGCAAATTATTGAGTTGAAGGTTTGATACCTATCATAATTAAAATAAATTAATGTTTGTAGATTGTCCATATTTGGGTAGTAAGATGAATTTAACAATGAAACTATTTTGTCTTCAAATTCCCAAAATTATATTAATTAACGTACAACCGGTTTCGTTGTTTCAGAACAACATCTTCAGGTACAATATACTGAAAAATAATAAATAAAGAGTAGCTTACAAACAAGAAAAACAAGAAAAAACATGAAAAAACATACATCTTCAATTTCAACACTTACATTTTTACTTTAATGAGAAATAGTCTAAAATACAAAGAATCCAAAAATTGTAATTCAGTCAACATTGATGAGGACGAAAAGACGAAACAAATTTAAAAATTTTTTCTCACATACGAGAAACAAATTATGCCTTTCAAGTTTTACGGAGCTAGCAAGATTGACAATTTAATATCTTGTAATGTGGTACCATCTACCGTAATTATATGTAGTTCTTGTTATCGAATTCTGTCATTCATAATGTTCAACAATGTCAACTCTTAGGATGGAAGGTATGATCTTAACTAAGGCCGCAAGATGGAGTCTTCTTACAAACTATAAATAATTTCCGTGTACTTTTTCATTCAAAAAATAAATTTATCAGTTTTCTATCAAATTGAATTTGTGAATTAAGAATTTTATTGATATTTGATTTATACAATCTCGAAATTTCCAATTGCTCCAAGTTGTTCAATATGTAAGGATTGTATTCTATGTGGATAATTTTATAATTATCAATGAAATCCGTGATATGTCCTGTCTCACACACTGGTATAATAATCCATAAAGATTCATTTCATTGCACAAATCACAAAATTTCAGCACTGAGTAGTTTTGTAAACAGAGCATATGATATCCCTTTAGATACAGAATCACGTATTAAAGAGTTAGGAATTATTAAGCAGATTACAATAAGAAATGGTTTTGACCCGGACATTGTCGACAAATTATCTCATAGGAAACTCTCTAGAAATACTTCTAATAATGTATTTTTACCATTTGAATCAACCTTCACCAACGTCAACGAAAATTATCCGCAAATAAAATATTATTGCATAACGTTCAATGGAAAGATTTCCTATAAAATCCAACGAATATTTGCGCCACATAACATCAAGTTAGTTTTTAAAACAAGTGACACACTGGGAGACCTTTTATTGAACAATAAGGATAAAATGGAATTACTTCATAAACCGGGTATATATCAACTCAACTGTCAGTGTGGTCGTGTGTATGTGGGAAAAACGAAAAGAAATTTCAAAACTCGATTCGCTGAACATCATAGATGTATAAGATTCAATAATAATGACTCCCTTTTTGCTAAACACATTAATGAGACAGGACATATCACGGATTTCATTGATAATTATAAAATTCTCCACATAGAATACAATCCTTACATATTGAACAACTTGGAGCAATTGGAAATTTCGAGATTGTATAAATCAAATATCAATAAAATTCTTAATTCACAAATTCAATTTGATAGAAAACTGATAAATTTATTTTTTGAATGAAAAAGTACACGGAAATTATTTATAGTTTGTAAGAAGACTCCATCTTGCGGCCTTAGTTAAGATCATACCTTCCATCCTAAGAGTTGACATTGTTGAACATTATGAATGACAGAATTCGATAACAAGAACTACATATAATTACGGTAGATGGTACCACATTACAAGATATTAAATTGTCAATCTTGCTAGCTCCGTAAAACTTGAAAGGCATAATTTGTTTCTCGTATGTGAGAAAAAATTTTTAAATTTGTTTCGTCTTTTCGTCCTCATCAATGTTGACTGAATTACAATTTTTGGATTCTTTGTATTTTAGACTATTTCTCATTAAAGTAAAAATGTAAGTGTTGAAATTGAAGATGTATGTTTTTTCATGTTTTTTCTTGTTTTTCTTGTTTGTAAGCTACTCTTTATTTATTATTTTTCAGTATATTGTACCTGAAGATGTTGTTCTGAAACAACGAAACCGGTTGTACGTTAATTAATATAATTTTGGGAATTTGAAGACAAAATAGTTTCATTGTTAAATTCATAAAATAAATTGTACAAGGCATCGATTTGAAATACTCAATAACTTCCAGAGGCGGTCGTAAATCACCAAATGAATCATAATAAACAATTTTTTCTTTATTTTTCACATAACATGTCCAATGGGTTCCATCATTTTCTTATGAATCTAAATTTATTATTCCACACTCTTGCGTTGAAATTTTACGAGGTAAATTATTTCTCATGAATACTCCGCGAAAATGAGGGATTTTCAATATATCAATAAATTTTATCAAGTCAACATTTGTGAGTGAACGGTTGGGTAGCTTTACAGGTAATTCTCTTTCATTCCAGCAGGAGCTAAAAAAAGACCTAATCCAGATTTATAAAGTCTTAAATATAAACCTTTTCCCATAGATATAGATTCCATCATTTGGTTGTGACGTTGAGCTTCTTTCAAATTTTCCGATGCCGTTTTGGCTGCGTTCACAGCTTTAGCAATACTTGCCGCTCCTCCAGTAAGGGCTCCAATAGCGGACAATCCTGCAAACAAAGGAATTTGCGGAAGAAAACCACCGCTTTTAGGTACTGGTATAACGCGAGCAGAGTTCAACATTTTTCTACCTTTCTTTTTATTTCTTTTTATTGCATTCACGGCAATCTTAATCGAGTTCTTCATATCAGACATGGGGTTATTCTTCAGAGCTTTCCTTGCTAAAGAAATTGCAGAATTCAAAGATAATCCTCCGCCTGTCTTCTTTTTCTTGTTTTTTCTATTTTTCCTTGAAATACCCATCCCTAATTTGGTCTTTGCTTTCATGATAGTACTAACACCTAATGCTGCTGCTCTTTCTCCTAATGATGCGTCAGATGAACGGAATCTTTCTAACGCTTTAGATGACAAAATACGATCTGCAATATGTCTAGATTTCAAGTCAGTATTTTGATCATATGCTATATCATGTTCTTTACAAGCTTCATCCAATTTATTGATTCCTGGATCACCTCGTTTCAATCTTTCATGAAGCTTAGTTCCCGGTCCACAATACGAATATGAAGGAATGTGTAATTCCACAGGAAGTTTGTTAATTAAAGTATTCACAAAACCACCACCTCTCTTGGTAAAGTTCGATTTACGACTAACTTTTTTCTTTGGGCACAACATTTTTATAAGTTGTTGCTCGGTTCCTGTTTACAAAATGAATGATGAAATTTTCACTTATAGTCAGGTATAAATACGTACTGAAAAGTGTTGTCAGTCAGTCCTTCACAATCAGTCATGAGGATAGTGAAACAGAAAACAAATCTACCTACTAATAGATAATAGAGATATAAATACAGCAACAGTTTTAAAAAGACATGGGTCTCTTTTACCCTCGACAATACGGTGTCTAATCATAGGCCCCTCGAACTGTGGAAAAACTAATGTAATGATCACTTTGCTTCTGCATTTTAATGGGCTACGTTTCGAGAATATATACGTTTATTCAAAGTCTCTAGCTCAACCTAAATATATGCTTCTGGAAAATATTATAACCCCAATCAAAGGAATCAATTATTTCAAATATCAAAATTGTGAAAACATTATACAACCATTTGAAGCTAAAACGAATTGTATATTCATCTTCGATGACGTATCTTGTAATAAGCAGGATACAATGAGAGAATATTTCAGCATGGGGCGACATAATAAAATTGATTGCTTTTATCTTTGTCAAACGTATACAAGGATTCCGAAGCAATTGGTGCGAGATAATGCAAATTTGATAATTTTATTTAGATTAGATGAATTGAATCTAAGATATATCTATAACGAACATGTGAATACAGACATCAAATATGATCAGTTTAAATCAATGTGTGGAGAATGTTGGAAAGATAAGTTTGGATTTTTAGTGATTGACAAGGATTCTGAGATTACTAAAGGGAGATTTCGGAAGGGATTTGATCAGTATATAATACCGTGAATATTATATTTTCAAGCATTCGAATGGCATCGATGAGTAGGTTAACAGACAGATTTTACAGACAGACAGACAGCTTTTACAGACAGACAGACAGCTTTTACAGACAGACAGACAGACAGCTTTTACAGACCTGTTGTATAAACCTGTTGTAGGATGGATGAAATTAAAGTCAAATCAGACCTTGTGAATGTGAGGAAAGTTTTGAAAGAAAAGCTTGGTCAACTTAAAAGAGACAAAATCGAACGGGAAGAGTCTTTTTCACCAATAACTAGTAGATTGCAGGACATAGCTCAGAAACTCAACACAGGCAATTTGGATTTTCATTCAATCAAGTCGAACAAAAAGAAGAACCTAAGGAGGAGGAGAAACATACAACTCCTATCCGGAAAACCTCTGTTCGAAAGAGAAAATTAGAACCAGACTTCCTTCCTTCTTGATGAAGAGGTATATTCATCGAAATCTGATGAACAAGAAGAAGATGACGACAACGACGAAGAACAAACAGATAAAGAAAATGAGGCGTTCAGTAGAATGCTAGAAGACAGCAAAGAATATATTCAGACATTTTCCGAGTCGGATGAATTAGTTCATTGGTTAAATAGTTTACCACCTCTACCACGTCAATATATTGGTGAAATGATTGCCGACGTAGAGAATAATTTTGATTTTCGATATGGTGTGAGGTTTGATCCTGAAAGTAATACACTTAAAATTGGACATGCGCAATTTTCAATAGACCCTGAACTTGGTGATGTAATAATTACAGATAATTTGGGAAACTCAATTACTTATACAGCGACTCCTGGTCTATTTGAACTGTTATTCAAAAAACGACCATCCGGATTCAAAGCTTCAGACGAGAAAAATTATTTGGATATAGTCAAGAGAACAAGTGCTCACAAAAGAAATTATAATCCTAGAGATCAGATTGCTGGTAATGGTTCTTACAAGTATAAGGAAATTATTGGTAAACTTTCAATTGCTCCCTTAGTTCCTCAAAGACCTCGTTCTTCATCTCTTCTTCTTAGATCTAGAAAAGAGGTGGTGAAATGATGAAGATGAAAGTGTTCAGTAACAATCCAGTAGATTATGTTTTTTGGGATGATATAAATGAGCTTGTTGATAGATTGCGTTTGTTAGTATCCTCGCAAACAGCTGGACATACAGGTCATATAAACGAAATTGAGTCTATTTTAGAAGAACTACGTGAGGCGGATGTCATAGAATGAGTATTGATAAATTTGGGCATCACATCAATACATATTATCGAAAGCAGCGATATGAGAACGATTTCAGATATTATACATATAAAATTCTAGTACGATTTGAATCGGACAAAATTGATTCTAAAACTAAAAATTATATCTTATTCCAAACTGAGGATTATTGGGAATTTTTACTAGAAAAAGGAGCTATCGTCGAAGTTCATAATCACCCGCATGGTTTAAACATCATGATTAATGATCGAAAATATAGGGTTAGTGAAATAAAAAATACCTTGATACAAAATAAGGATAGAATAAAATTTTGTGGTGTGGAGAATAAGCATTTATTTGTTGAACTGTTAATTGAATGTCCAATAGGCTTTCAATCGCCGTTCAGTACGGTATGAAAAAAATTAGTCAAATCAAGAAAGATGTTGTCGATGAAATTCATAGAATGGCGAGAGTCAATTTTCCTCGACGTAAAGTAATGTTGAAAGGTATCAATGATCTTATTCAAATAGATTTGATCGAGATGATACCTTATGCACTGGAGAATAAAGGTTAAATATATTCTGGCTTGTATCAATTGTTTTTCAAAAAAAGCTTGGGTTGAACCATTGAAAAGGAAATCGAGTGAAGAAGTGACGAGTGCAATGAACAAAATTTTGGTTAAAATGAAAAATAAACCGAAAAATCTACAATCTGATTTGGGCAAGGAATTTTATAATAAAAGCTTCAACCAACTCATGAAAAAATTTAGAATAAATCACTACAATACTTGGAGTTCCAAAAAAGCTTCAATTATCGAAAGATTCAACAGAACATTCAAGAATATTCTATGGAAAAGATTCAGTTTGCAAGGCTCCTATAAATGGCTGAATATTTTAGAAGAACTTGTTGATTTGTACAACAACACCGTTCATAGAACTATTGGAATGAAGCCAAATCAAGTGAATAAAAGAAATGAGAAGCATCTTTTGAGCACAGTCTTCAGCCAGATCAAAATTAGGAATCTGAATTCGAAATACAAAGTTGGTGATCAGGTTCGAATTAGTAAACATCGAAGCCTTTTCGATAAATCATATACACCGAATTGGTCTAATGAGATATTTAAAGTTAGAAAAGTACAAAGTACAAATCCAATTACATATCTGTTGAAAGATGAAAACAACGAATCATTTTCTGGTGGATTCTATGAAATGGAGCTGCAACGTGTGAAACATCAAGACATTCTTCTAGTTGAAAAAGTTATTAAGAGAAAAGACAAAAAATTGTTTGTTAAATGGCTAGGGTTAGACAATTCTAGAAATAGTTGGATAAGTTCTGATAATGTAAAATAATCAATAAATAGCATGTTTTTATGAATACATTTATTTTTACAATATATAATTAACATAAAATATTGCTCATCGAACCTTAAATCTTCTTCTTCTTATTCGGGTGTAGAAGGAGGAGTAGGGGGAGAATAATATTCTTCATCGAAGCCTTCACTTGGTGATGTAATAATTACAGATAATTTGGGAAACTCAATTACTTATACAGCGACTCCTGGTCTATTTGAACTGTTATCAAAAAACGACCATCCGGATTCAAAGCTTCAGACGAGAAAAATTATTTGGATATAGTCAAGAGAACAAGTGCTCACAAAAGAAATTATAATCCTAGAGATCAGATTGCTGGTAATGGTTCTTACAAGTATAAGGAAATTATTGGTAAACTTTCAATTGCTCCCTTAGTTCCTCAAAGACCTCGTTCTTCATCTCTTCTTCTTAGAACTAAAAAAGAGTTTGTGAAATGATAAAGATTAAAGTGTACAGTAACAATCAAGTAGATTATGTTTTTTGGGATGATATAAATGAGCTTGTTGATAGATTGCGTTTGTTAGTATCCTCGCAAACAGCTGGACATACAGGTCATATAAACGAAATTGAGTCTATTTTAGAAGAACTACGTGAGGCGGATGTCATAGAATGAGTATTGATAAAATTTGGGCATCACATCAATACATATTATCGAAAAGCAGCGATATGAGAACGATTTCAGATATTATACATATAAAATTCTAGTACGATTTGAATCGGACAAAATTGATTCTAAAACTAAAAATTATATCTTATTCCAAACTGAGGATTATTGGGAATTTTTACTAGAAAAAGGAGCTATCGTCGAAGTTCATAATCACCCGCATGGTTTAAACATCATGATTAATGATCGAAAATATAGGGTTAGTGAAATAAAAAATACCTTGATACAAAATAAGGATAGAATAAAATTTTGTGGTGTGGAGAATAAGCATTTATTTGTTGAACTGTTAATTGAATGTCCAATAGGCTTTCAATCGCCGTTCAGTACGGTATGAAAAAAATTAGTCAAATCAAGAAAGATGTTGTCGATGAAATTCATAGAATGGCGAGAGTCAATTTTCCTCGACGTAAAGTAATGTTGAAAGGTATCAATGATCTTATTCAAATAGATTTGATCGAGATGATACCTTATGCACTGGAGAATAAAGGTTAAATATATTCTGTCTTGTATCAATTGTTTTTCAAAAAAAGCTTGGGTTGAACCATTGAAAAGGAAATCGAGTGAAGAAGTGACGAGTGCAATGAACAAAATTTTGGTTAAAATGAAAAATAAATCGAAAAATCTACAATCTGATTTGGGCAAGGAATTTTATAATAAAAGCTTCAACCAACTCATGAAAAAATTTAGAATAAATCACTACAATACTTGGAGTTCCAAAAAAGCTTCAATTATCGAAAGATTCAACAGAACATTCAAGAATATTCTATGGAAAAGATTCAGTTTGCAAGGCTCCTATAAATGGCTGAATATTTTAGAAGAACTTGTTGATTTGTACAACAACACCGTTCATAGAACTATTGGAATGAAGCCAAATCAAGTGAATAAAAGAAATGAGAAGCATCTTTTGAGCACAGTCTTCAGCCAGATCAAAATTAGGAATCTGAATTCGAAATACAAAGTTGGTGATCAGGTTCGAATTAGTAAACATCGAAGCCTTTTCGATAAATCATATACACCGAATTGGTCTAATGAGATATTTAAAGTTAGAAAAGTACAAAGTACAAATCCAATTACATATCTGTTGAAAGATGAAAACAACGAATCAATTTCTGGTGGATTCTATGAAATGGAGCTGCAACGTGTGAAACATCAAGACATTCTTCTAGTTGAAAAAGTTATTAAGAGAAAAGACAAAAAATTGTTTGTTAAATGGCTAGGGTTAGACAATTCTAGAAATAGTTGGATAAGTTCTGATAATGTAAAATAATCAATAAATAGCATGTTTTTATGAATACATTTATTTTTACAATATATAATTAACATAAAATATTGCTCATCGAACCTTAAATCTTCTTCTTCTTATTCGGGTGTAGAAGGAGGAGTAGGGGGAGAATAATATTCTTCATCGAAGCCTTCATCTTCTTCAGACTGTTGAGGAGAAGGACCAATAAAATAACCATATTCTTCTTTTAAATAATTTGGAAGTTCTGCCCATAATAAATTAATGTATGAACTCAACGTGGAATTGACGAAGAAGGTGCAGAGTTCCTCTATACTGATTTGGTTTGTAATGTAATTAAATAGGACTTCATATGCTGCCATATATGCTTTCAAATCATTCAAGTTCATTTGACAGCTGAAACAATCTTCGTTGTTGCATTCATTCAAGTTGTGTCCATTGAATACAATATTCTCGATTATCTTCTGCAAATCTTCCTTAATTTCCATTATGATGTTATTCAACTGGTTATTTTCAAAATGCTCCAAACTCAACCATCTGACTTCCAAGTCGAAAATAAATTTGTTTTTGTAGTGAGTAAGTACTATTTGTAATTCACTCGTCATCTTCGCTGATTCTCAATCGTTGAAATAATCTACACAGTTCATATATTGAAATTTCCTGTTTTAAAATCTCCAATTCTTGACAAAATTTTTCCACTCTTACTTTGAGATCTTCCATTAGTCGAAGACTGCTGTTGAATGCTATTACGTTTGTAAGCTTGTTTTATAAATGTACTCCTCCTTCTTCCCCCTCCTCAATACTACTCCGCCTCTCCAAATTCAATGTTGACGGTTCGTCCAGTTTTTCCAAGGTTTTTTATGGTGCAAATTTGACCAGATTCAATTTTTCTATTAATTTCAACGATTTGATTATCTTGAAGAATTCCTGCAAACCTTGCTGGTAGAATAATTAATAGATCATCCGTCTTCACTTGTATCTTCTCACCATACTTCGTTTGAATTCTTGATATACTTTTAATTATATATTTTCTATTAACTTCTAGAGAGCTTGCGCTCTGCATCTCTTGAGCTGTAGATTCTTTGTTTAGTTGAGAAAACATGGTGCTGAACTTGTTCGGTGACTTTTTTTTTTTTTTTTTTTTAAATCGAGGTGAAAACTTCAAAAGCGATACCGGTTGCGAACCCGGCCTGTGTGGGATTCAATAGTTGATATATATAAATATATATCAACATTGCCTACCCACTAAAAACACCTCTGTTCTTTCGGTTTCCGGGCATAAGCCTACTAAACCTCCAGTCTCACACTTAGATTAGGACTCTCGTGCTGCGGTCAGCACTAGAACCTGTTCCCTTCCTTGTGTCTATATTTCAAGACCCAAGTGTATATCTCTCTGCGTCGCGTCGCATTAATTTTGAAATCAAGTAAACATACCTGACGACTGCCCGTGGCATTCTCTGTCGACTGGAAGTATGTTCGCTTCATCCCAGCTTGGTTCGAACTTGAATAATGCTCGTCACTCCGACCTCGAGATCCAACATCCATTTTCACACTCGTTGTCTGCAATGACCATTACTCCGACATCGAGATCCAATATCCATCTTCACTCTCGTCGCCTGCAACGAGCATCATTCGTCTTCAAACCTGACGATCCGCTTCCATCCCACCGTGCCGTCCTCTGTTGGGCGCTGCTCCTTACTAGCGAACCGATGAAGAACGTGTCTGATGGACAATCTCTCAGCCCATCTAGGTCCTTCTTCACTCCTCGTCGTCTTCAGTTTCAGTCGCTTGCCGTCGAATTCACCACTTTCCCAGGGCGATGCTGCTTCCTCGGTGGTCTGGTCTCGAATGTGTTCGGTGACTGTGTGTGTTTGTCGTTTATATAGGTATACACGTTCCCCACCCTCCTGTCAAATTCGGCCATCTTCGATGGCGCCACATAGTAGCAGTCATCGTAAACAAGACAAGGGTATTGAAAATAATGTTGTTTTCAACTATAATCAGTTATTATGATAACGATTCGAGAAAACGGAAATAACTTGTATTACTTTGTTTATTGAATCAGAGTCCTTAACAAGAATAGAGTGCATTGATAGTAGGAAATTTTTGATGAAGGCCAAGGACTGCAGCAGGGTCCGTCATACCATCCTAGAAGAGCTTCTACATCTTTCTCATAGCGCTGAATATTTTCCTTTATTCAATTGAAAATTCTCTTGTGGACTTCATTCGGCTTTGGTGAAAATTTGGGTGGCTAGTTCAGAGATTCAAGAACTTTCAATATAGAATTCAAAACTGAGCTGTTAGCAAAGTAAGCAGATTCACAAATACTTATATCTATACAATAATCTATATTTTTTTTTTATAATTTTACTTAAATTTATTAACATTGAATTTTCTATCAAAATCTATGAAATCATCACCATTCATATTATTAGATAGCAAGTCATATAAATACAACGAGAAATGATTGCTCGTACAAACTCTACATTCACTTCACAAGATATTGTTGCTATCCATCTGAAATGATAGCTCCTTAGGGAACATTTTTTTTCTCGTAAAATACTGAGCAAAAACTAGATGAGAATGTGCTTTAGTGAATTCTTATGCAAAGAAATTGCTGTTCTGAAAAACCTCCGCTCTTTTCATGAAATAGTAAATTTTCCAATTCATTGCGAGCATCTTGAAGAAAAATTTAGACGTCATGCTGGTTGGGTTACCCAAAATATTCACGGATTGAGATGGAATAAGCCAGGTACTATTGACCTTTCTCAAATTGAAAATTTCCTAGCAAAATTGACTGCTGATTACGAGGGACCAAGCATTGTAAAAGGATTGCAAAAAAAGAAGTGGATCCAAAGATACGTATCAAATAGAGTGATTGATATAGAAACAGAGTATAACTGCCAAGCTGAAATTCCCGAAAGTTCTGAATCCTGCTCTGTTCACTATAATAAAACCTGACGTTGTGCTCGAAATAATGTATTCAAATGGTCAGATTGGTGTCTGAATAATATTCTTCAGCTCAAGGAATAATTTATTGTAGTAATATATTGTATTTCGTTTGCATAATAAAATATTTTATCAATTATTAATAGTTTTATTTCAATATTGGTATATATATATATATATATATATATATATATATATATATATATATATATATATATATATATATATATATATATATATATATATATATATATATATAACTGAAAACTATGAGAAAATATAAATTTTTTTTTCATTCACAGAGCTATATAGATATAAAATAAATTATAACAATTATCGAATGAAATTCATGAACAAACTAAAATTATCACATTTCTTATCGTATGTATGTAACCTTCAAGGTTAAATAAATATGCGTTCAAAACAAGTCGAGACTTGTTTTCGAAATAATTTTCCATCATAACAAGGTTAATAAATATGAATAGCATGAGGTCACCATGGGGTGTCGGAGGCCGTCCCTGGACGGCATCTGCCTTAGGTGTCGGAGGCCGTCCCTGGACGGCATCTGCCTTAGGTGGCGGATGCCGTCCCTGGACGGCATCTGCCTTAGGTGGCGGAGGACGTCCCTGGACGGCATCTGCCTTAGGTGCCGGAGGCCGTCCCTGGACGGCATCTGCCTTAGGTGTCGGAGGCCGTCCCTGGACGGCATAAACCCCATCATATAACTACTCAGGACTGGCTAAGTTCTAACAAACACATCCTGAATGTAAACAAAACTGTTGCATAAGTATTTAAACAGAAAAATAAAGAAACAATAGTATCAAACATCAGAATGAATGGTATGAAAATTGAACAATGAAGTGAACATACATACCTAGCGCTTAACATCGACACAAAACTGGAGTGGACTGGACACATTGATTCTTTTGGCAGCCAAGCTTACACCATTTATTGGAGCATTGAGAAGAGTTAGTCCCTATTTCAGTAATAGTGCAAGAAGATCGATCTACTATTATAATATTCATTCTGTGCTTGTGTATTTCATCAGCATTTGGTCAAATACTTCAGTTAACAACCTACTGAGACTTCGAAGGATGCAGAATCGCGCTTTGAAGGCATTATAGAACTTGCCATATGATACTCGAACAACTGAGTTGTACAGTACCTTGGGGATAACCAACATGAAACTCACCAAAGTGGTTGAACAGTGCAAACTGATATATAAAATTGAGCATGGCTTACTTAAATGCAATACTGAGTTGAAAAAAAGACTGAATATACACAATCATGGAACCAGACAAATGAATAACTATAACCTAGGCAATATAAGAACAAATAAAGCGAAGAATTCACAGATCTACCAGTCCGTGACAGTTTTTAATAACCTACCAGGAGATATTAAAAACCTAGAAAAATTAAATTTATTTATAAAAAAAAGTCAAATTACATGCTAAAAGCTGATATACCTACTCTCCATATTATAATAATGCGTTCACACATATTTTATTTTGTAATGAATATTATTCTACGGTAACATCGACTTGATCCATGATTTGTAGTCTTATTTTATAATAATAATAATAATAATGCTTCATATTTATCAACTGGAGAAGTTTATTGGAATTTTGTTTTCTAGAAAAAATTATTAATTAATAAAAAAATTAACAATTTTCTCTTGAAAATATTATTACCTATTCTTCTGTTTCCAAATTTGGAGTCAACAATAACATTCTGGTTCGCTTAATACCTCTTCTCAGAAGAATTGGTAATAAGTTCTCCATACATAGAAGATTCGTGGATTGTGCTGTTTTCAAGTTTGAAGCTATAAGAGGACTAGGTAACAAGATCCTAAGATCCGTGGCGTGGGATGCAATAGAGAACTCACAAAAACAAAATAGCGTATCACATCGAAATTGTTCCGGTATACTAGAAAAGTATGAATGGTTAAAATCAGAATGTGAATAAAATTCAATGAAAATTTGTTTCAGAATATAATGAAAAAAAAATAATAAAAAAAAAAATTTTTCTTAATTAATTTTTATTTTTTTTATTTTCTACCCTACTCTTCTCCTTCGTTGTCTCTACTAATAGATTCTAGTGGGAGAGGAGGAGTTTCGAACAATCCATGCTGAAAATCTTTATCTTCTTCTTCCAACAGAGTGGTACCAAATGTATATTTTCTACTGACTTCCTGCAGCATCGACAATACAGTTTCATTGTCAATATTCAATTTGATGTAACTACAGGGCAACGTTCCCAATTTCTTCCTCATAGTCCGGGAGTCCACTGTCCAAAAGTCTACGTCATAAAACATCCGGTTCTTTCCTAATTCATTTAAAAGGATATATACCAAAGAATATTAAACCGTTGGTCTGCCTAAGCTCATCCTGGCGGGTCATAGTTAATGAACATAATTTATTTGGCAAAAACTGGTACGTCACCTACCTAACAAAACAGCCGGCTGAAATTTAAACGCACTATAGATAAATGTAAGTTATTTGAAACTGTCTTGGTCTGCCAAGCTTCACCCTGGCGGAAGTGCTCGGCAGAAAACCCTAAAGCGGTGACAACTACTATCAAATTGGTTCGTCCCAGTAATTCCAGATCATATATTGACAAGAAAGAATGTATGTAATGAAACATTACCTCTGCTTGTCAATATATAAGCTGTAAATCGCGAAAGAGTGAATTTTTTGTTTTATGTTGACTGTGATTTGTTTTCATTATTCTTTGGATATACCTGGCTCACCACTTCAGCACCAAAAATCAAGTATTTCAATGGCGTGTCGGCAAGACATTAGCTTTGATGAAGTTATATATTATGCTGCATAGGTTACACTTGCGTTGATTCTTTTCAGTGAAGGACCTTGTCATATGCGACATTTTTTGTTATCAGGTGCAACAATAAATAAAGGAGATAGTTTGATACGTGAACATATGATGATTGTACAATAGACCATGAGTCATGTATTTGAGTCCCATCATTATGAATCATAGAGCATAGATTATATTTACAGAATAAGTTCGCCTACTTACTTGTTTACTCATTTATTAATTATCATTGTTTCTCTTAGGATAACTATATTCCAACAATTCTATTATCATTATCATTGTTGGTCTCCTAATCGAATATTTATATTTTCATTAAGATAAGTCATCATATATAAACCATAAGAAATTGTAACCATTAAGTTAGTTCTACATTAAATCTGGTGCTGTACACTAGTTTTTGTCAGATCTCTTCGAATTTAATAAATATTATATTATAAATAAAAGTTATTTCCACGACTAAATAACATAATTGGCGCAGTCATCGGTAGGATCCAGAAGGAGTGAAATTGGCAAGAAAATTGCAGAGTCACACCGTTTGTTTCAACAATTCATCTGGAATCAAGACCCTACAACAGCTCGTGTAGAGAAATTATAGATTAGTACGGAGATTCTACTGACGAATCTGCTAACTATAATCGATCAAATCTACCGAACAAGAACATAATTCAGAACAGGAATAAGGAAGTGGACTCCGAAACTTCAAAGTAAGTGTTGAGCATCCTTTCTCGTTTTTCCTATACATATATATAACCTAGAAAATATTCAAGAAATTTTTCTTTTCTTTATCCATGCCAAAAAAACAATATTGATCAGAATAACAGTAATTTCAACATTGGATACTTAGTGAATAATTTAGAAACTCTTAATTTAAATAACACAATGACTACTATTCAAGCAGCCAAAGAAATTGCTAACACACTACGACAATTTTCAGGTCGTAGTGAACATTTAGATTCGTTTATTAACTCTGCCCATAAATTCTATGAAAGATATGGTAGAACACAAGACAATAGTCTTAACGAATTCGTTTTCGCTTCAATATGCTCCAAAATTATTGAAAAAGCAGGTAATTTTATTCTATGCAGACCAGATTTAAATACGTGGCCTGAAATTAAACAAGCACTCAAAGAAAAATTCAGCGACAAAATTGATCGTCACGTTTTGCAACATCAGTTTATATTTCTCACACGAACAAAAAATGAAAGTATTTCTGATTTCACAGAAAGACTTAAATTAGCAAAAATGAGATTAAATTTGAAAATAAATTCAGATCCTCATATAGATCCTCAAACTAAATTATCTTTAATTCAACAAAACGAAATTACCGCAATTACCGTACTTATATCTAATTCTAACACTGAGCTTAGAACTTTACTTATGTTGAAAAATCCGAAAAATATCGATGAAGCAACATCACTCGTTCTTAATCACTCATTAATGGAACAACAAATAAATCTTCATAATCAATCTTGGGATAGAATTCCTAATAAATTTCAGCAAAAGCCCAGTTATCAAAGACAAAGTAATATTAATATTCATTCCAACCGCAATCAAAGTTTTCACAATCGTTCGAGAGAATTTATGCCAAATAATCAATATTTGTATAATAATCAATTTTCAAATAATATGCCAACTAACAATATGAACCGATATTCAAGTCAACATTTTCCTAACAGACCTATAGAGTTTGAACAAAGAAATGTACAACGGCACTATCCAACAAATGAACAAGTTTTCGGTAAACCCAAAAATGTATTTGCACCGAATAACTCATATAAACCTAATTACAAACCGGTCCCAATGTCAACGACGAGCAGAATGCCTTCTGCGAGGTCAAATAATGTTCAAAATCACAGAAAATCATACTTTTCAAACACAGGGCCAGCTAATTTTACATCAGAAGAACTAACAAATATCGAAATCACTAATAATTTACCATCCACTTCAGCTCGTAATTACGAACAACTGAATAATGATTACGCAGAACAATATCAAATAAATTACGACATTCCGAAAGACAATAATTACGAACAGTTGAATAATGATTACGAAGAACAATATCAAATAAATTATGACATTCCAAAAGACAATAATTACGAACATTTAAATAACGAACAGTTAAATAACGAACAGGATTTTTACCAAACCAATTACGAAATCGAAGAAACATAAATCTCAACAACTTAATTCCAAATTCGCTACCATTTATCGAAATTAAGAACCCGCCTTTGAAACTTTTGATAGATACCGGTTGTCACCCATCACTTCTTAGGCCATATATAGCAGAAAAATTTTTTCCGAATGAAATATTTCGATCAGAAACTCCAATTATAACTTGCACAGGACAAAGTAAAGCATATTCAAAAGCGTGTATTCCTATATTTGATGAGTTCAAACCGCTAAATAAAATTGCCAATAAAAAAATGGAATTTGTACTTTTCGAATTTCATGATTATTTCGACGGAATAATAGGTATGAGAGACATACGCAACATGAATTTGAAAATTGATCCAACCAACAGTATTTTATACAACAGCGAAGTTAATATTCCTTTCAAATACCGAAGGGAATTCAACACTCAAAATTTTGAAATTCCTCCTCATACTTCAATAATGAAAAAATTAAAAACAAACCTCCCAAATGGCGAAATAATAATTCCAGATTTATCTAACAATTCTATAAAAATTTTTAATTCAATTCTGAAAGTAAAAGACGGCTACACGAACTTAGAGTTTACAAATCCAACATCAAAAACACAACTCCTAAAATTAGACGAAAATTTTTTACGACAATTCGCGAAACCATTTGACGAGAATCAATACGAATGTTTTCACATTAACGAAATCGCACCACTGCGAAATACAAGAGTAAAAACTGATTTTGATTTCTCTCTCATACGTACGAATCATATGAACATAGAAGAAAAGAACTCAATAAAATCTCTTTTATCAGAATACAAAGAAATACTACATCACCCTGATCAGAAATTAACATTTACAAACACAGTCAAACACGAAATTAAAACAAAAGACGAAATACCGATTCATACAAAATCATACAGATACCCTTATGTACATAAAGCCGAAGTATCGAAACAAATAAACAAAATGTTAGAAGATGGAATAATCAGACCTTCACAATCTCCATGGAGCTCCCCCATTTGGATCGTTCCGAAAAAACTAGATGCTAGCGGCAAACAGAAATGGAGAATCGTTGTAGACTACAGAAAAGTCAACGAAAAAACAATCGACGATCGCTACCCTCTACCCAATATTTCAGACATTCTCGACAAACTAGGAAGATGTCAATACTTCACGACTCTCGACCTAGCGTCAGGCTTTCACCAAATCGAAATGCATCCCAACTCTGTACAAAAAACTGCTTTTACTGTAGAGCACGGACACTATGAATACGTTCGTATGCCTTTCGGGTTAAAAAATGCGCCCTCTAGCTTTCAGAGAGTTATGGATAACGTATTGAAAGACTTACAAGGAAAAATATGCTTAGTCTATATGGACGATATAATAATTTTCTCCACATCGCTTCAAGAACATATAAACAATTTGAAACTAGTATTCCAAAGATTAAAAGAAGCAGGCTTGAAAATACAGCTAGACAAATCTGAATTCCTACAAAAAACCGTAGAATTTTTAGGACATGTAATCACACCAGAGGGAATAAGACCAAACCCAAAGAAGCTGTCAGCAATAGAAAATTTTCCAACACCTAAAACTGCAAAAGAAATAAAATCGTTTTTAGGTCTAGTAGGCTACTATAGAAAATTCATAAAAAATTTTGCAAAATTAACTAAACCTATGACTGAATGTTTAAAAAAGAACAAGAAAATAGAACATACAAAAGAATTTTTAGAAGCATTTAATATTTGTAGAAAAATATTAATGAACGACCCCATATTGCAATATCCGGACTTTTCAAAACAATTTAATTTAACAACCGACGCATCGAATTTCGCAATTGGTGCAGTGCTTTCTCAAGGACCTATCGGAAAAGATTTACCCGTTGCTTATGCATCCAGGACACTAAACCCAGCCGAAGTAAATTATAGCACTATCGAAAAAGAATTATTAGCTATAGTTTGGGCAGTAAAATACTTTAGACCCTATTTATTTGGCGCAAAATTCACTATTGTTAGTGACCATAAGCCTCTGCAGTGGTTATTTTCTTTAAAAGACCCTAATTCTAAACTAGTACGTTGGAGACTTAAACTCGAAGAGTATGACTACGACATAATTTACAAAAAAGGTAAAATGAACACGAACGCCGATGCATTATCCCGCATAGAAATTAACCCTATACAATTAGAAGACTTAGATACAGCTTCTATTATCGCAAATCCGGACACTGATTCACCAAATATCACAAGGCAAGAAATAGATGAATTTTTATGTAACCAGAATATTGAAGAAACTCCAAAGACAATTTTAAATCAAAATGAGCAAATATCCGAAATAAACGAAACTATACATTCAAGTAGGGAAAATCCTATATTAAATATTCCACATACAGAAAAGAGCGTCAATACCTTCAAAAATCAAATAATAATCTCTACAACCGAAGATAAATATAGAGTGTTCAAAGAGCCAATTTTCGACAAAACAAGATTAAACGTCGACCTTCCGAAAATAAATAACAAAAATTTTATTCTCACATTTATAAAAGAACATCTTAAACCTAAACAAACCTATTGCCTTTATTTTAAGGACAATATAATGGAAATAGACTTTATAAGAACATTACAAGAATTTTTCAAGAACAATTCATACTCACTCTTTATAGCTAACACATTTCTCAAAGATATAATTGACATTGAAGAAAAACAATTAAAACTGCAACATTACCATGAAACTAAAACTAGCCATAGAGGTATTGTAGAAAATTTGAATGCTTTGAAAAAAGTATACTATTGGCCAAAAATGGACCAAGATGTTAGAGATTATGTTAACACCTGTGATATCTGTCAGAAAAGTAAATACGAAAGGCACCCTACAAAATTAGTTTTCAAACCCACACCCCTTGGTTTCGAACCATTTGATCATCTGTATATCGACACATACAAAACTCATGGCCAATATTTTCTAACAATAATTGATAGTTTCTCCAAATTTGGTCAAGCTTATCCCATTAAATCATTAACAGCAATTGAAATCGCAAATAAATTTTTCCAATTTTTAAATCATTTTGGTATTCCTAGACGAATAACAACAGACAATGGACATGAAATGAAAAACGAAGTAATCCAAAGTTTTTGTAAAGCACATCATATCGAAATTCATTATACAACGCTATACAATCCCAACAGTAATAGTCCAATAGAGCGGTTTCATTCAACTCTTGCGGAAACATTATTCACACTTAAGAACACAAAACCCAATGAAAGTATAGAATTACTAATGAATTACGCATTGTTATCATACAACAATTCAATACACAGCTCAACTAATTATAGCCCCTTTCAAATAATCAAAGGAAAATTGGACCATAAAAACCCTTTTGAGATTGACGACCACGTGAAACTCACACAATATATTCAAGATCATTCAGAAAATTTAAAAGTATTGAACCAAATTATTTCCGAAAACTTAGAAAAGAAACAAAGCGAACACTTAAAAAATACAAATGCGACTAGAAAATCCGACATTATTATCGAAAAGACACAAAAATTATTTAAGAATGCAAGAAGAAACGCGTCCGAAAGAAAAACAAAAAATCCATACGAAGAAGTTGAAAACCCTATCATAATATCAGATAATAAAATAAAAACTAGAAATAAAATTTATCATAAAAAAATTCTTAAACCTCAACGTGTTGTTTCAGGTAAGAGGAAAAATGAGAGGACTCTTGTTACTCATAGGATTATGCCTAGTCGACGCGCTAAAAATAAATGAAGTAAAAAACCCCATTTTACCCGTCCATATAGGCCAGGTAGAAATAATTTTATCTAAACATACATTTATATACCACATTAACATTACTACTCCCGAATTATCTCTCATACAAATAAAAAATTCACTAACGAAATTACAGAATTCATTAGATTTTAAGAATAATAATCACTACTCCATATTATTAAAAAATAAAATCTTTAACGTATTATCACTAACCGAAATTGCGTTAGAAAAAATAAACATATTTTTCGAACATCCCAGAGTTAAGAGAGGATTTATCAATGGTGTAGGAAAGATTCAAAAATGGCTTTTTGGTACATTAGATTCTGACGACGAAAAACATTTCAAATCATATATGAAAATTTTGAATGAAAACGAAAACAACTTGAACAATGACATAAAAAATCAACAAAGTGTTTTTCAACAATTTGCAAACACGTACAGTAAAACATTTCGTACTCTCAATGAAAATCAAATTAATATAAGTAACCAAATGAAATATCTTTCTAATGAAATCAAAAATATAATTGATCTGAACCAGGCATTTTCCTTTTCAAACATAGTTGATAATTCACTTATCGTTCTCCATTCTATTCAAAATATTTTAAATAATATCGAAACTGCAATTTCTTTCGCTAAATTGAATACTCTACATAACTCAATCATCCCACCTAGTCAACTCATAATCATGTTAAATCAACTAAACAAAAAATATGGAAAAAATAAAATACCTTCATTCCAAAATATAATGAGCTATTATTCTTTATTTTCTACACAGTTAATAATTAAAGAAAAAATAATTTTATTCAAAATTCACGCACCTATAGTATCAAGAAAACTTGAATATTTTCAAATATTCCCAGTCCCTATCCTAAACCGAACTATCATTCCTGACTACCCCTTTTTATTGCTCAACACCCAAGAATATTGGACAACCTCAGAAAAGTGCCCAGAAGTAGAAGATTGGTACTTCTGTCTACAGGAAAATCTTCACAAACACCAACCCTGTTTAGCAAACATAATTCGAAAGGGAACAAATGATTGTCAAACTACACAACTACATTTCGAAGAAACAACTATATCACAAATAAATGCAAAAGAACTCTTAGTCATTCCATCCAGAATAACAAGAATAAAATCTTCATGCCCCACAGAAGGAATTTATGAAATAAGTAAACCTTCAACGATATCCCTAGATGAATGTAAAATCAGTATAAATGGAAAAACCTTCCAAGCAGAACAAACTACTCACGAAGAATTCATCTTTGGACTTCCAGAAATCAGCATTATCAACAACTCCAACCATAAGGAAAGAATATTCCACATCAAAAGGCTAGATGAAGAAAGTATAAATCAAATAGGTTATGTCATAAACAATCTACGTACTACAGACCTAGCTCCGCCACCAACCTCAAACCATCCATGGGTGAATACAACCTTCATCATCATTGTCTTAATTTGTGCAACATGTATCATTTTCTACCTGAAGAAAATGCTATCGAAAACAGGAAATCGAATTGAGGTTCAGCAGAAAATAATCGAACCCTTATTTTCTGCTCTGGGAAGGGAGGAGTCATGTATTTGAGTCCCATCATTATGAATCATAGAGCATAGATTATATTTACAGAATAAGTTCGCCTACTTACTTGTTTACTCATTTATTAATTATCAATGTTTCTCTTAGGATAACTATATTCCAACAATTCTATTATCATTATCATTGTTGGTCTCCTAATCGAATATTTATATTTTCATTAAGATAAGTCATCATATATAAACCATAAGAAATTGTAACCATTAAGTTTAGTTCTACATTAAATCTGGTGATGTACACTAGTTTTGTCAGATCTCTTCGAATTTAATAAATATTATATTATAAATAAAAGTTATTTCCACGACTGAATAACATAATTCATGAGAAAATATGGATTTTCTGAAATAAGATAATCAACACTCATAAATTGGCCTTGTGATTTGTTAATCGTCATGGTGGATGTAAGACGAATCAGAAATTGAATTCGCTTAAACTCAAAGGGCATATCGATTGAGATTATTGGAATCCTTGGAATGAGAACTTTGTCACCTTTGAATCTTCCTTAGAGTGGCGTCATGTGAATAACATTGATCATCAGTTTTCTTATCACTAAACGCGTTTCATTGCATATGTTTAGTTGGTTTAGATTCCGAAGCATGATGACTACCGAGCCAACCGTTAGTTGTAAATTGTGCGGTGGTAAGCTAGGCACATCCAAAGAGTAACCTTTATATGTTTTTTTTTAAACAAATCACATTCAACATAAAACAAACAAAATTCAATCTTTGGCGATTTACAGCTCACGTACTGACAAGCAGAGGTAATGTTTCATTACATACATTCTTTCTTGTCAATCTATGATCTGAAATTACAGAGACGAACCAATTTGACAGTAGTTGTCACCGCCTTAGGGTGGTCTGCTGAGCACTTCCGCCAGGGTGAAGCTTGGCAGACCAAGACAGTTTCAAATAACTGATATTTATCTTAAAGTGTGTTTAAATTTCAACCGGATGTTATGTTACGTAGGTGACGTAACAGTTTTTGCCAAATAAATTACGTTCATTAACTATGACCCGCCAGGATGAGCTTAGGAGGCAGACCAACGGTTTAGTATTCTTTGGTATATATCCTTTCAAATAAATTAGGAATTAACCGGATGTTTTATGACGTAGACTTTCGGACAGTGGGCTTCCGGACTATCAGATTTTCTCCTTTCGGAGTGTATATTAATTTCAATAGCACCTGATCATTTACTATATGAATTTCTTCACATCCAAGTGTGTTAAGAAAAATATAAAAAAAATATGAGAAAAAAAAAGAGAATTTTTGAAAAAATCTATAAAAAAAAATTTTTTTGAAACAAAAATTTATATTAAAAAAATATGAAAAAAAAATATTAAAAAAAAAATTACTGAAAAATTTGTTTTAACGCAACATACATTAACTGAGCTGAAAACTCTCTCCTTTTTGATTTGAATAAAAGAGTTGTTGGTATATGGTATAGTCGCCATTTCACTTTTGAAAAATATTCTTAACTGGTACTTTTGAAACTGTTGCTCTAACGCTTTCGTGCGATTTGTTTTATAGTCAGCAATAACATACAAACATAAATATCTAAGAATTGCATTTTAAATTTCTAAATCTGCAAATATTTCACTCTAGAAATCGTAATAATCATAATGCATTTCTAACGATTTCACGCGATTTATTTATAGGTAGCAAGCTATCGAATTCACAATTATACCAGAAATACATTTTAAAAATAATTATCGAATAAACAATTACCCCCGAAATGCATTCTAATGTTTCATAAATCTGCAAATATTCCAATCTAGAAATCGTAATAATCATAATGCATTTCTAACGATTTCACGCGATTTATTTAGTTATTTATAGTTAGTAAGCTATCGAATTCACAATTATACCAGAAATACATTTTAAAAATAAATATCGAAAAAACAATCACGCCCGAAATGCATTTTAATGTTTCATAAATCTGCAAATATTTCACTCTAGAAATCATAATGCATTTATAACGCTGTCGCGCGATTTATTTATAGCCCGCAAGCTATCGAATTCGCAATTAAACCAGAAATATATTTAAATGCTTACTGTGGGTGATTTGCAAATAATTCCGACGACTATATGACACCAAAATTTTTCGGCGACTATTTGATGTCAAACTTAATACAGAGAGCGGTATTAATACTAGTGTTTTACCAATGCTTAGTTACAAGTTGAACATATTTCAAAGTGATCATAGTTAATATGGAGAATATCAGTGATAACTTTAAAGAAATTATAAATAAGCTAGACGATGTGAGTAAGTTACTTGTGAATTTTCAAAATGGTACAAAATTATAAACCGATCTATTTTTCAAATTCGAAAATGCATGAAAACTCCGAATCGTTGTTCTCATAATTCTTTATTGCGTTTGGAAGCATTTTTAACATTAATATTTTTATATTGACTATTGGTAATAAGAAAAATGAAATTTTCCCTGTATACTTGAGCAAATTCGATTCCAACTAGTATATCATTTTGCATTAATTGAAAATTTATCGAGATTAGTTGGAGATCAAATAACCACTTCAAGCAAATATGAACATAAGATTTGTGATCATTGAGACAATTACTTGGGTTGATTCTTTTCAGTGAAGGACCTTGTCATATGCGACTTTTTTTTATTATCAGGCGCAACAATGAAATATATCTAAAAAAAATTCATAAAAAAATTGAAATGGTTAAGTGTAACCTATGCAGCATAATATAACTTCATCGAAGCTTATGTCTTGCCGACACGCCATTGAAATACTTGATGTAATTTTGGTAGTAAAGTGGTGAGCCAGGTACATCCAAAGAATAACCTTTATATGTTTTTTTTAACAAATCACAGTCAAAATAAAACAAAAAATTCAATCTTTCGCGATTTAGAACTTATATACTGACAAGCAGAGGTAATGCTTCATTACATACATTCTTTCTTGTCAATATATGATCTGGAATGACTGAGACAAACCAATTTGACAGTAGTGGTCTGCTGAGCACTTCCGCCAGGGTGAAGCTTTGCAGACCCAGTCAGTTTCAAATAACTGATATTTATCTATATTTCAGACGGCTGTTTTGTTACGTTGACCCGCCAGGATGAGCTTAGGCAGACCAACGGTTTAATATTCTTTGGTATATATCCTTTTAAATAAATTAGGAATGAACCGGATGTTTTGACGTAGACTTTCGGACAGTGGGCTCCCGGACTATGCGGAAGAAATTGGAAACGTTGCCCTGTAGTTACATCAAATTGAATATTGACAATGAAACTGAATTGTTGATGCTGCAGGAAGTCAGTAGAAAATATATATTTGGTACCACTCTGTTGGAAGAAGATCAAGATTTTCAGAATGGATTGTTCGAAACTCCTCCTCTCCCAATAGAATCTATTAGTAGAGACAACGAAGAAGAAGAGGGGGGTAAAAAATAAAAAAAAAGAAAAATGAATTAAGAAAATTTTTTTTTTGAAATATATATTTTTTAAATTATATTCTAAAACAAATTTTCATTGAATTTCATTCACCTTTCGATTTTAACCATTCATACACCGTGAAAAAATTTTTTCATGAATATCTTGAATTATTATCTTCATGTAAGTTACAATGATATGTATGCAATGGTGAGAAACAATATGCTAAATTATTTAAAGGAAGGCAGGATAATTCGGTTAAATTCGTGGTCTATAATATCTGTTTCTTGAACTGTTCATTCACTAAATTCATCGGCAAAGGTAATGTAACTTTACATTGTATGATGAATTTCTCTAGTTTCCATATTCAAGATAATAATTTCGCGAATACGTCACCGTTTTTTTAATGTCTCACTTTATCTACTAGAATCAATTACTGCAATGAGATTACGTTCTAAAAATTCTTGAGGTGATAAACAAGGATTGGTTTAATTTGTATAATAGTAAGATTTTTTGAAATTGAGTAAACATTTCATATAAAACAAACTATTTGTTTTTCTTGAAATCTAATTGTGTCACCATATTGAAATACTTTCAAATTTCAATATACTTTGTAGAGCAAATATAATGAATCAGGGTTTTTCCATTTGACTCTTCACATTCCATGTATGCTTGTTTGTTTGTTTGCTTGATTGAACGAATTGAGGATAAGCAAGTGGGTTCAATACTTCAACGTGCAACTATTCCATCCCAAACGGTTCCGTTCGAAAACGGAGTCGTTTTGAACAGATCCGTTCAGAACGGACCCGTTCGAAACTCCGTCTTCGAACGGATCCCAACGAGCTGGTTCCCATCGGCCCCGTTGAAAAGTGAAAGTGGTTCATCGTTTGAACCGAAACGCTCGAAGATAGTTTCTACGTCAATATTTTTACCAACAGGTATGGAACCTGAATCTTAAATTGAAAAGGTCTCTGATAATGATGATGATGATGATAAATCTATTTTAGAATGTATGTACTTTGATTAAAATAGAGTTCTGTATGATGTAGAAAGAGAAATGTTCTATTTTGTAGGTGAATAAAACATACAGTTGAATAAATAGAATTTTATTTACTAATATAGAGTACAAAAATATAAACCTTTTGTGTGTATATATATATATATATATAAATTAATAAATAATCACATATAAGGTTTTTTTATATGAAATTTCAAAATCATTCAGTTCTGTGGTATTGATACCCATATGGTACAGTGTCGGATGAGTGTGTTGATATTATCCTTTCATCGTTGTTTGCTGATAATGCTATTTTTTGTAGTTTTCTTTGATGTTACTTTATACTTGTCTGATTGTATGGAATTTTGCTCTCTTGTGAGGATTTCGTTGTTGAATAAAGTACGTCTATAATCTTCGAATGTAATCGTTGCAAGCGAAGATTTTGTAACCCCTTCAGCAGTATTTTTCTCACTCTGATTGAGTAATCTGAATGTGTACATCTTCGCCCTCATTCCAATGAACTCTACCATGATTTTGCCTTCATTTTCATCTTTCATTAGTCCAATTACCTTCTTGTTTCTTGGAAGGATACCAAAAACATTATTTTCACCATAGTCAGATGTGTCAAATTTTGACACATTTTCCTCATGATATCGTAGATGTTCTAATGTTTGAAATGGTATACCAAAATGTCAGTGTCCGTATATAGAAGCTTGATATTGTGTCGTTGAATTCTTTGAATTTTTTTTCGATAAAATTGTAATGAAAGTCATAAAGGAAAGTTTTTGAAATATCTAAAATCGAAACACCAACGTTTGTTAAATACTATCCGAGTTTTCTTGAGTTCAATTATAACAATGTCGTCTATGATAACAAAACTGTGGAAGTTTAGCAGAGCTATCAAATTTTTAGCACCATATCTACCCTTCCAACTGTTGATAATTTTGATGATTTTATATTTTCTAATATTCTCTAAAGTTTTGCCAAATACCGCGTAAATTAATCAATTTATACAAATTTTGTTCGAATTCATTCTTGATTTCAGCTCGTAATTTTGAATTTAGATCGATATATGGTTTCAACCATGCTTTTTGATTGAAACACAGTACTCTATAATTGTTTCTTATTTTCGAACCAGCATCCACACATTTTTTCAAATATCTATAATGGACCACATAGTAATTTTTTTAATATAGAGTTGTCAGTAATTTTTCTTGTTTATTTTTGGATGAAGGAGGTATTATTTTCTAGGGATATAATGGGAGATCTTTATGTGATTCGTGTAAATCTAGGGGGTAGTCTAAATCAACTTCATAAAAATATCTCACGTCTGAGCTGTCAGGAATCAAGGATGGGTCTGTTGGATATTCGTCTGTCCATTCAAAATTATCATAGGGTAGATAGTTCTGCATGGCAGCCCCGTATAAGTTCACGACGTCGAAATACATCAAATAGGACTCTGATCCGTTAGGATTATATTGTTCCCCTATATATTCATCATTAGCCTTTCTCGATAAACACGATTTGGTTGATATCCTTCAACAATTTTAATTTTTGTTCTGTATATTTCAACATTGCATCCCATGTGTAACCAGGTAGGGAATAATAATGAGCAGGGTCGAGTGAATAGGTGTTCATACAAACTTTGTAAACTCTAAATGGAACCTTCTCCTTATTCGAAACATTTTTAAACTCTATAAAATCAACTCCCTCCGGAGGGCATGATACTTTACATTCATGTCATATGTTTAGACCATCACAATAATTTTTATGTTTTTCTAATGAATTTTCAGTTTCAAAATGATTAAGAAATATATCACAAAAATAATGTCTATGATTGAATTTTGAGATGAAAGTAGACGTGACATGCTTTTTATCCAAGTAAAATGATAAATGAATTTTTCCTCAAAATTGTCAGTTTGCATCATGAAATCACTGTATTTTTTTCAGTTTTTACCATTAATAAATGTATACGCTTTTTATCTTTATTTTTGCTCAAAATATTGGAACCACTGTTTTATTCTCAATCGAGTAGACGTTTATTGCTAAATCGTTAAGTTTTTCAAACTTAGGAATTTGGTCTAGAGTAATTGGAAAAGATATACTTACCCTCATATTTCGAAACAGAGCTAGGTGTTGGATATGAGGAAGTCCTTTCAGTATGCTTCTTAGCAGGTCTTAAACATGACATGACTGCCGAAAGGAAACAATTAACGTTATTATTCTTAACATTCACGACAGATTTTTTATTTTGAATAAACATGGGTAGTTCTACATATGTAGAATTACCTATTGTTATTGGTCTGTATTAATTTATATTGATTTTTAGGTTTAGAATTTGTGAAAGAGCCCACCCACTGTCACGTTCCTGACTCTCATCCATTTTCCTAAGAATTACAGCCCGAAATTTAGTGTTATACAATTCTTTCAAGTCATCGGAAAGAACAACAACAGAACTTTCAGTTGAGAATGTTTTAATAATTTCTTTCTTAGTATCAGGTTTGATGTAATTACAGCTTCAAATGATGTTTACTTAAAAAATTGAATTTCGAAAAGCTGATTTTATTTTATTATTAAAAATTCTGAAAGTTTTACTGAGGAACTCTTCAGGGTCTTTGATTGTATTGTTAATAATCACTCCAGTTCGAATTCTATTCTTGAAAGCAGAATCTACATCCCTCCAAATTAAATGTTTCGACTGACCTCCCAAACCAGAACCCTTTTTGAAATGCGATTGACGTATATGCTTAATATTTTCTCGTTAAGTTTTGAGAATTGCCTAATTTGTCTCGAGTTTGTGGAAGCTTGTTAGAGAATGAGAAAAATTCTTACTCCTTGTATATCTAGTAGTTGCTAATATTATTTTATTTATATACTTCAGCCATCTACTGATGGCTTGCTCCAAAAGTTTTGACAGCATCATCAGAAATCTTCATTATACTCATGGATGACTAGGTGTTTCTACAAAACAAAAAATATCAGTTCACTAATGTTTAATATGTACACAGAAAAATAAATTCCTTACCTTAGCTGTAAAATATTAACAGTTGAACGAATATTTGATAAAGTATTCATCAGTCACTTATTGATGTGTGTTAGTAGTTGGAAACTAGCGTAAGATTGAACCTCCTCAGAAATAGTTCGTAAGCTAACCAATTCAACCAAAGAAAAATTTAAAATTCAATTAAATTTTTACTTAAAGAAAACGCCATCCTGAGACGCCCTCTTTTGACCAGCTTCTGAATAATGAGAATACAGTGATTTGTCAAAACGCGCTCCGTTGACCAGGTTCTTAATTACAATAATACAGTCATCTGTCAAAACGCCCTCTATAGCCAGGTTCTGAATACTGACAATACAGTGATCTGTCAAAACGCCCTCTGTTAGACAGGTCCTAAATAACAATAATACAGTCATCTATTGGCCAGGTTCTGAATTACGCCAATGCCAAATTACAATAATAAAGTGATCTGCCAAAACGCCCTCTATTAGCCAGATTCTGAATTACTATAAAACCGTGATCTGTCTGACGATCGCGACAGTGTGTGGAACCAGTCAAACACGTCAACATGACGTCAGCGAAGGTGAATTTGAATTCATATAGGTACATCAAACAATATAACCTAGAAGGATAAACACTTTCTCTCTTTTTCAATTATTCAAAATTAACGTCGGTTCGAATCCCACCGGATCTTCTAGCTTTTATTTTAAGTAACAAAAAGTAACCCCTACTCCACCCATTCGAAGCCAGCCAACCCAAGGCGAGACAGACTCAATCGAAGAAAAATTTCAAAAATAAATGTTTATGTAATTTTTACTTTAAAAAAACACGCCATATTGGGACGTCCTTTGTTGACCAGGTTCTGAATACTGAGAATACAGTGATCTGTCAAAACGCTCTCTGTTGGCCAGGCTCTGAATTACTATTATACCGTGATCAGCCATCTTGGAAAATGGCCGACATAGAAACGTCATCCACAGCTGTTTGAATTTCCCACCAAACAAAGATAGACGACTTTCTTGCCATAGCCACGCCCACCTAGTCGCGCAAGCGCAGAACTGACATTTCGGACTAATTTTTGAAAATGGGTTACTTCAGAGGAAATGGGAAAGTTCGGAGAAAAGTTGAAGTGGGCTAGAACGAACCCTGTTTTACTTCTCACGGTCACGGTCACGCTATGAGCAGAGCATGAGTATTAGTTATTTCAAAATGGCGAATGTTAAAAGTATGATAATAAATAATGGTAATTATTTGGATAAACGGCACACTTTTGAAAATTCATAAAATTTTGGTTACTTACTAATTTTGGGCTGGAAAAGACGAATCTGATTTCAGAAAATCCGGGACATCAACTAGTTTCACATTTTCACCCTCGAAAAATTACTAATGAAATGTCAACATAGTGCCACCATAATGGATGTCGTGCCGTATTGCAGTAATACCAACCTAAGATCTACGAAATAATCTAATTAACATCAAATTTTTGTTGTAACCAGTCATTTTGGGATGAAATTGACGAAATTGAGCCTGAAAAACGTGAAAGCAGAAAAAACTAAACTTTTTCAGTTTCATCCACTGTTGAAGCAAATTCCATTATAATTCACTGACAATACTGTTTTATATAGTCACAAGGCACTTATTTCATCCATTACACTATCTAGCACAAATAAGTAGTTTTCTTGTATCCAACAGTAATAATCTTCACGTTAATCTATTTCACTTTACCAATATGCGTGCACGTTATAAGAGCGAACTACTGAATTACGCAAAATGGAAGAATCATCTAACCGCGCAGAATCGAACTTCGAAACGTGATGTGGGGAAAAGCAATCTTAGATCTGTAATAACGGACTTTAAAGGCTCCAACTTCAAATTAATAGGAGGTAAATTGAAATATTTCAAATGTGATAGAAGTGCTCTTTGATTTGTAGATAATACCTCGTAATTAATAGCTAATAGAAAGTATCAGGTTTTACTCATTCCTAGTTAGTAAACGAGAAAGTGCGGACGTTAAATTTTTAATTGAAGTGAAAACGTGTCGAAATTCCGTGCAACGTATGTGAGTATACGCAAACCAGGTTAATGTTATTAACACAGGAAGATAGTAAGTTAAATAACTTTTTAAAGGAGCATGACATTATATCAGACGAGCAAACATGCCCAAACTGCAACAAAGCGTGTAGCCCGGGTAACGAAGGCCAAATTTCATGAAATAAAAATAATGAATACGAGTTTTGAAATTTTGTAATAATGTTAATTATGGCTCACTATTGAACGTGTCAAAAGTCCTGAACAATTGCAGGTGCGGAATCGCCGCCATCTTGGAAGAAAGGTGCATTTTTATGATTTTTGTTGTATAACTCCTCAATTATTGTTTTTATTGGAAAAACTATCCTCATAAAAGTTGGAGAGCATTAAATTTCCTTCAAAAAAGTTCTTGGTAATTTTTTCGTATAAATAATATTTTCTCGTGCAAATGGACGATGAACGTGAAGTAGATGGATTAATTGCTCCAAAAACGTTTCTCCACACATACAATTACACAGGAAAAATTCTAATAGCATGTGCCATGTAAGTATTGATAAGTTTCAGCCAAGTATAAAACCGTTGTAGCCTGTTGAGGCTAGAAGTCGTATAGTTTGGTATATATATATATATATATATATATATATATATATATATATATATATATATATATATATATATATATATAAAAATATATATATATATATATATATATATATATATATATATATATATATATATATATATATATATATATATATATATATATATATATATATATATATATATATATATATATATATATATATATATATATATATATATCAGTGGCGGCTCGTGAGGTTTTGGTTTGAGGGGGCTACAAGAGGTGTAAAAAATACACCATAGGCGAAAATTTTTAGGATTTCAAGGTCAACCGCCTTATAATTCAGAATCAAAGTAAAACAAGCACCCTAAGCTATTAATTTGTTTGGAAAAAAATTTGTTTCACTTTCGAGTGTATACCTTGAGACCTACAACTCCTATTTACAATATTCACAAAAACTCTTCTCAGCCAATTAATCAATTCATCTATTCATCATATTTTTTTTTCTATCACAAAATAGGTACCTACCTACCTACTTAACGAATTTGTTACTTATTCGAGGAATTAATCAATTGTTGCCCAGCAAGAACCAACGGGGAGGTGAGAGATTTTTCTTGCCAAAAATAAAATAGGACCCTCCCAAAAATATATTAAAATAAAATTCTTGTCATAAAAGAAAAACAAGATAAAAATAAAATAAAATAATAAAATATACATTTAGACCTAAAAAAAAATTTAAATAAATTATTTGGCATAGACATCTATTTTTTATAATTCCTGCATAGATGCCAATGCCAAGGCAGAAGCCTTAAATAAAAAATAATGTTTACATAAAATCAAACAAAAAATAAATTCTTTTAAGATTTTTACAAGGAACAACAAATTATTTGGTATAATACTAAGTAATAAAGTATCTAGTACCACAAACAAAACCTGTGAAAAATGAAATGTGCAAAATATGTGTGGGACAGCAAATAAAAAGTTATATATTTTTGAAGATTAGCGGGATTCTGCGATCTTTAACGTTAGCAAAATGATCTATAATATCCTCATAAAATTTTTTGTCTTTCGCCAAAAGTTTTACCAATTCCTTTTCAATAGACAACAAACTAATATTTTTCAAACGATCCTGGCTCATTGAATTTCGTAAATAAGTTTTAATTCTCTTAAGAGTGGAAAACGAGCGCTCTACGGAAGCCGATGTCACCGGGATAGAAACAATTAGACATAAGAGTTTATAAACTTGGGGTAAATCTTGATTCAAATCATTATCAAAAAGGTATTTAATAGTCATGACATGATTTTCATTTTGCCCCAAAATTTCATTGTCATTATAAACAACACACAGTTCACTCTTTAGGGCCACCTTATCAAAAAAAGTGTATTTTTGACATAAATTTTCCAAAAGGTTATCTGGAAAATTAGCCGAAAATCCGGTAAACAAATTTTTATTGAGTAATTCGAAGAAATGCAGTTCTTTCAAATCAGAGAACCTTATTTCTATTTGACCCCTAATAGTATCCAAAATTTCATAAAATATTTGCTTATAGTGAAGCTCCATATCTGCGAAACTGAATTTCTTTCATTTTGGGCAAAATTGCGTATCATCGTATCATCAGTCGTTTGAAATACAGAAAATAGTTTTTTGAAATAAACTTCTGCACGAAATTCTGAAATTTTCTCCAAAAGAAACTTGAGCCGATTTCGTGAGTAAATCACATCTGAAAACTTGTGCTGTAAGATTTGAAAAACTATTTCTGTTTGTTCAAAAATTAATCTAAAGATGTTTAAAAAATATATAAATTCCTTATCTTGTAAGTAAGATATTAATCCGCGTGCGGTATTTAAAGTTACTTTATCGGTGAAAAATTCCTCACTTTCAACTATAGAATGAAGAGCCTCTAAAATTTTATCCTTATTATTGTGTATAGTAAAGATAGCTCTTGAAGTAAAATTCCACCTAGTTGGTGCGTTACTTGGAATTCTGTTACCTACTATTGCATCTAGAAATTTTGTGCGCGTTGTTGATTTTGAAAAAAATGTTGAAAATGCAGATAAATTTGAAAAAAAAATTCTGACTTGCCAAATAGAACTACAAGCGTTATTAAAACCAAATTCAGGTTATGTGCATAACAATGTGTAAAAATAGCTTGAGGAGCAACAGATTTAATTTTTGTTTGTAGACCGTTTAAATGGCCAGCCATAACCGCTGCGCCGTCATAGGTTTGTGCTATAAGTTTAGATTGAAAATTGAACTTCGAGAATTTCTCATCAAAAAAATCGAATAAATCGGTGGCAGACCTTCCAGAACTGACATCATGAAAACCTAAAAATCTCTCAAATAATGTTCCATCTTTTACGAACCTGCATATTATCGACAACTGCGATTTACAGCTAATGTCAGTTGTCTCATCTACTTGCCAGGAAAAAAAATTAACATTTTTAAGTTCATTTTCGATAAAAGTTTCCAAAACATAGGAAGCAGAGTTTATAATTTCGTTTTGAGTTGTTTTTGAGGTTCCGGAGAAAACTGTAGCGTTGTTAATGAAATTATACAGCTTTTCGTCATATTTGCAAAATAGATCAAGGAGTTCCTTAAAATTTCCCTTATTGCTCGATTCGTCTGTTTCATCTTGTCCCCTAATCGCTATATCTTGGCGACATAAAAATAATATAATGTCGACCAGTTTCTCCAATATTTCTCTGTTTTCCTTAACTTTTTCGTTGTACTTTTCTAACTCTTGAACACGTGCTGTATCAATAAGATTAATAATGTTTTTTTTTCCAAACATTTTAAATTTGATCCGCGACACGACATGTTCCTGGGATTTTTCGTACCTTTCCAAAGAACGTGATAAATTTTTTAAATCGTCAAATCCTAAGCGGCCACAAACAGAGACATTTTCACTAGTAAAAAGTAAACACTGCCAACAAAATAATTTATTTTTTACCTGTGATCCGGTTAGGCAAGGATGCCTCTCGTAATTCTTTGTTTTGAAACCGCGGTTTTGTTTTCTTTTTCGCTGCACCAAATTCTTCAATTCAGGGGTAGGTCTCACTGTTTTTATCAAAACTTTATCCTTATAACTTAGAGCACTAAAGTTATGGGATAACAAATATTCCACTAAGTCACCATTGAAATTTTTGAAATTTAATTCAGTAATGAAACTCATTTTAACACAATAGGTGAGCTCTTTCTGGCGGCCATTAGCGAATTATGACACATTACGATTTCCAACGAAATTGACTCGATGTTACGCGAAATTCGATAGTTGTGATTGGTCGACATTATATGAGACTGGGTTTCCTAGCCGTGTTGCCATTTACATGTGTTTTGCTTTACTATTGCAATAAAGTATTCATCTAATTCATCCGAGTATTTGCACCATCGTTTGCTTTTCTGTGGCAGGCATAATGAACGTTGAGAATATACCTTTAAGCCTACCTAAGCTTTCCGCAGCGTTGCCACAAATCTTGAAATGAATGAAATGCAGTAAATGTAAATACCTTCTATCTTAATTAATAAATTATATTATATAATGTAGGTTGAAAGGAAGGTAGGTGCATAAAATAATATGATTTTGATTAATATGAATATGCTGAATGCTGACTATTCAATATAATATATATATAAGTGATACACGGAATATTTTTGAGGAGGCTTAGCCTCCTTAGCCTCCTTTGACTAGCCGCCCCTGATATATATATATATATATATATATATATATATATATATATATATATATATATATATATATATATATATATATATATATATATATATATATATATATATAACCCGTGGCTCAGGTATGCGAGCATGACGACGATATAATAATAATATAGCTCCGAAAGATTGGTTCGAACCTTTCACGGTCGCTAAGAGGGGGACGTTTGCGTAGGGTAGCAGCTGTTCTTGAATTCAGTGCCACGTGGTCTATTGCAATGGCTGGAAGCGAAAAATGTTTCATTTGCGAGGAAAATATTTCTAGTGGCAGTAACGTAGAAGTAAAAGAAAAAGGTACCGTGGCTATTATTGGTGAAGATGTGGATCTGTTGGTTGTGCTGCTTGCATTGGCACCATCGGAAAAGAATATCTGTTTTGTCAAACCGGGAAAGGGGAAAATTGCGAGAAGGGTGTATACATCACAGCAGCTGCAATCATCAGGACTTACCAACAGCATTCTCTTCTTGCATGCCTTTGGCGCCTGCGACACCACGTCAGCAATTTTCAAAAAAGGAAAAATAAAGTGCGCAAAGTTGTACCAAAAAAATAAAGAGTTACACGATATCGCTGAAAGTTTCAACAATCGTGATTCTTCGCACGAAACAATCGCTGAAGCTGGAGAACGTTTTTTTCTTGCCATCTACGGTGCACGTCCTGCCGAAAATTCTTTGAATGAACACAGATTCCATTGTTTCACAAAATCCGTGACAAAAATTAAACCGGATATCGCCGCATTCTTTTCGCGTGTACCATCAAGTGCAAAAATGGCTGGGGAATGAATTACGTCCTGAATCATGGGGTTGGAAACGAGTCCAAGATTGCCTCAGTCCAATTCGAACGCTGGACTCCATTGCATTCGAGACTTTATTGAATTTAATTTTTTGCGAATGCAAAAACTGGCTGTGGAGGATTATGAGGCTGCAAAAAAGCGGGAATCGTATGCACAACCTTTTCAAACAATTGCCACGGAGACTGTTTCAATGGACCAAATATAGTCGACGATGAAAATGAGGATGGAGACGAGGACGATTATACCGATGACGAGAGGGTATCATCAACAACAAGCTCAAGACGATCATCCTGTACAGATGAGCCTGATGTCGGTTCATCGGGTCATCCTGATGTGGTTGAGGATAACCCAACTATCACTCAAACCGTTAAGAAGCGTCGTACACATAGATGTGAGTATAAAAATGTTGTGCAAAATAAAAAAAACTTTATCGTAATAGGTACAATTAATAGTAATAAATATGAATTTATATGTTCGCAGAGTTTCTACATTCCCGTTCATCGTCCCATTGTAGATTTAGGTGTACAGGAAGTAGTTTGCAATCAAATGGTCATAAAAAAACGGGCTCGAGTACGATGTGGATTTTCAATATCAGGTCGGAAAAATACTTTCTTCGAAAATTCAAAATAATCGGTATCTGAAATTTGCCGATTTATTGCGTATTGGCTATGTTGTAGGTATAGGCAGTGTGATTTTTTGGATTAAAGGGGATGGTCTAGTGAGTCTAGTCGAACGGTTATCGACTGGAAAAGTTTTTGCAGAGAAGTACGTTTCTGTATAGTACATGAAAATTCAGAAAAATTAGGGGATATTGGTAAAACTGTTGAAATAGACGAGGCAAAATTCGAAAAGAGAAATTACAATAGGGGAAGAGTCATTGACGGTCAATGGGTTTTTGGTGGGATTGAATGGGATACTGAATGGGCACTTCCAGGTACGAATATAATGTCAGATTGTTGGAAAGCATATGACTGCTTGAATGATGAAGGATTGTTAATCACAGTAAGAACTTTGTTAACCCAGGCACGGTGGAATACTATTTCCATCGCAAATACCCTCGTAAAAAGGATAGATGTAATTTTTTTTAAAAGTATTGCCGCAGTATATCCTCCCACAGATGTTCAACGTGATGTTGACTGTGAAGGACAAGTTGAGTGATCCTATTGTTTATAGAATTATTGTTTATTTTTCTCTTCATAAAACAAATTTTTTTTAGGAATTAGTTTCTATCAGTCCTTCTCTAACCCTATTGTACTGACAATAAATTTTTTATATTCTATTATGTGATAGAATAACTTTTTTTTTAGGAAATGTATTTTTATTAATTCTTTATTCCAGAATTTACCGAATTATGGTATCGTTTTTTTCTAACAGAAATTTTGTCGCATTTCTTCTTCATTATCCATTGACATACTTTTTTTTATAACTCCCAATCCGTCTCTATTACCTACCTAATCATTTCCTGGCAAAGTGTAGCTCTCACCTCCTCGCGGTCTTTGCTGGATAGCTATTTCAAATGAAAATTCCTAACCTTTTATAATAATATGTATTCAGCGCTATCCTCAAAATGTATTCATAAATATCACGAAAAAATGACGAACGAATTGGCATTGGAGAGAGCTAATAAAGAGGAGCTAATTATTAGTTTGAATGTATACTGTTTTGAATCGATAATAACATTTCTTAATGATCAAAAAGATTCAATTTATACCGGCCATAACACGTATTCCCGTAGTTATGGCCGGTATAATAAGTCACGGTCTGAAGTGGAAATAAATTTTGGCAACCTAACATATCGTGGGAAAATTGAATATTATTTATTAAATTAATTTTAGTCACTCATTAATGGGCTGAACACGCTTTTGGATTAGAAAGCCGAATGTGAAGTCAGATTTTGTGGCTTGATTACCTTTTTCAAAAAATTTAGCCTAACATATCCTTAATCAATCTCACTAACCTAACCAGCCTAACCTCCCAGTTCAAAAAAGTATGGAAATCATAAAATAGATAAATTTGAAAAGATGATCTATTTGAAAATTAAATTTATATCAACTATTATAAAATAATGTGATAGAGAAGCGTTTTCTCTGCAGTCATTTTTGTATTCAGCCCATTATTGTGTGAGTACAAATAATTTAATGATCACCTACTTTTCCCAGCTTCCGTTAGGTTAGTGTCAAAACTTATTTCCACTGCTTAGCGTCACCTACTAATTTGAAGTTCGCGCCTTTAAAGTCTGTTATTACAAATCTAACATTTGTTTTCCCCTCATCACGTTTCGAAGTTCGATTCTGCGCGGTTAGATGATTCTTTCATTTTGCGTAATTCAGTTGTTCGCTTTTATAATGTGCAAGCATATTCGTAAATAGAAATAGATTAACGTGAAGATTATTACAAAAATAACTGTTTGGATACTAGAAAACAACTTATTTGTGCTAGATAGTGTAATGGATGACATAAGTACCTACCTTGTTACTACATACAAAACAGTATTGTCAGTAAATTATAATGGAATTTGCTTCAACAGTGGTTGAATCTGAAAAAGTTTCGTTTTTTCTGCTTCCATGCTTTTCTGGTTCAATTTCGTCAATTCGCCCCAAAATGAGTGAGTACCTACACCAAAAATTTGATGTAAATTAGAGTTATTTCGTGGATCCTTATTTTAGGTTGGTATTACTGCAATGCTGCGAGACATCAATTATGGTGGCGCTATGTTGACATTTCCTTAGAAATTTTTCGAAGGTGAAAATGTAACCAAATTTTATGAATTTTCAAAAGTAAGCCGTTTATTCTTACAATGGCTGGAAAGTTAATAATATTTTCAATACTTCTCAACATTTGAATGAAATCTTCTCTATCAATTCCAGGTACAACTAGTTACACCGTTAATTTGTCTTTTTCCTTTGAGGGTCAGTCGATATCTCGTATCCTGATCATGTCAATGGATTGCATAGAAGGCACATGCCACTGTACAAGCCTTTGTGTGCAGGAAACAGATTCATTTTTGTTTTCAGCTGGACGCTGGACGAGATTGTAAACAAAATAACAATGCTGCCACATGACTACAAACTTGTCCCAAACCTGTCATACACGTGCAATTTCCACTGGAAACAGTCCCATCTGATAACATGATTAGCCAAACCTTGAGGAGTTTTTCCTTTGCTTTTTAAAAATGTCTAATCTGTAGAAATAAGAAAGTTATTGATAAAAAATATTTGAATTGATTGTCCGATACTTGGTGTAAATTAATAAACATATTGAAACAATGGTTAAAAATAACAATTTACACATTTATTATACAAAATAACGCATGACGCACGTTTCGGTGGAACTTCACCTTCTTCAGATGCTAATGGCAAACTAACTATGATCCTCTGTTATATCGAAAACAAGAAATGACAAATTATGTAGAAGGGGTAAATACAAAGATGGTTACAAATAACTATTAGAAAAGGAAAAACCAATTCTGAACTGCTAGTCAGGTAGTTCGGTAATTTTGAGAAGATTAAGAAGGGGGTTTGAAGTATGATCGATTTGGCTATTCAATAGGGGACCGGAATGCTTGTATTTATTTATCTGTAATGATTCTAAAAAATTAAGTTTAATTCCCTTACTTTCAGTATTTAATATTTTAAAAATCGAAATTGAATGTGTGATTTTCTTGGATTGAATGGTTTGCATAATGTGAATCCGACTTATGATTAAAAAAGCTACGTTTGTGTTCTGAAATTCTAGTTTAAAAACTTCTTAAAGTTCTACCAATGTAAAACTTATCACAATCGCCACAATTAATTTTATAAACTCCTGATTTATTATCTTTATGAACTTTGGATTTATTATTTTTTATAATCTCCGGGAAGCCCCTATACTCCAAGAACCCGTGGAATATCTCTAGCAGCTTATCTGGAATCATTTCATGCACCACTCTGACCATTTTAGCTGTGATCCCGTCTGGACCCGGGGCCCACCCTCCTTTCAAGCTTTTGACTGCGGCTGCCAGTTCCGCATTGTCAAAACTCTCAGTATCCAACTCAGCTCGCTCTCGGCTTACCCAATGTCTTTCTGTAGTAGGGAAGAGGTCCCGCAAGATTTTCTTTCTCCTTTTTACGGTCAGGCCATACGGTAGCGACTCTCCCCTGAAGTGCCTAGTAACCAGGCGGTAAGCCCCCCCATACGTCATCATCCAACTCAGATGTTAACTCCTTCCACACTCTGCCCCTCTGGCTGCATGTCTGGTGAAGTCTCTTCTCAACTCTATTGTAATGCCTGGTCCTGGGTGTTAAATTAAACACAGGTTCATACTATACTTTTAGTATTTATTTATAGTATTACTGAATATAGGCTTAGCGCTGAGCGCTCGGGCAGCGTGACGAGTCTATCTCTCAGTCTTACTTACTACTCCAGATTTCCTCTGGTTCTTATATATTCATATAGCATTATGTATACAACAACATGCTGATGTTGCGACCTTGCCCAGACGTGATGTTTACAGTAATAATATAAGGTGTAACCAAACATTTATGGAGTAACGTGACACTGACCTACTGATCTACTCACCACACCTCTCGGGCTAATTGAAAGAATTTTATTGAGGTTACTCGAGAAAATTCTGTCTCGTTTAAATGTATGATAATTTAAAATTTTCCTTTCAATTTCCTATGCATGGTTTAATTACCATATCCCTTCCTAGAGGTGTGCTGGAAGTAGTTATAATTACAATGACAATTTTTAAAGCAATTTATTCTACGTATAATTTTGTTCTATTTTTATGAACCAGTTCGGGTTTTTCGTCTTACGGATTACTACATTAGGTTCGCAATCCTCATCACTATATAGGGGCCTACATACACTTCACTGAGTTTATTGCCACTCTCGTTTCTTAACAATAACTTATCACCTATTTTATAACTTATGGGTTTTAGTTTCTTGTCATGATTTGCCTTTCTTAATTCTTTGCTCCTTACCAAGTTCTGCCGAGCCTCCGTTTGTGCTTTTTGTAGCCGATATTTCAGTTCAATTGGATAATCGTAAGGATTATAAACAGGCTCGACTTCTCTCGTCAGATTGGTTGGCAATCTACATGTCTTCCCAAAAACTAATTCAAAAGGGCTGTACTGTGTTTCACAATGCACAGCATTGTTGAAAGAAAAACACCAGTATTGAACCCAGCTACTCCAAGAAGAGCTTTGTTCTGCCGTTAGCGCCCTCATGTATGCATTTAATACTTTATGCGTATTCTCTAATGCACCTGTACAGTGTATGTTCACTAGGGTAGATCCTACCTCAAACCTGCAACAGCGATGCTTGTGATTTTTGTAGCTCTGCTCGCTGAATTTCCTGTCTTGCCAGCTTCCTCATGTGGGCCAGGAACTTCTTCACTATTATCACAATAATTGCCAGCAAAATTATTATCAGAATTACCCCCAGCATCCCTTCTGTCCGTGTGATGGCCTGGGCTGCCTTCGCCGAATTGCCTGCTCCATTCTGGGCAATTATAATTTCTTCCCTATCTGGTTTACTTGAAGAACCTCCCATTTATGCCACACAATCACCACAATTTTCCACAATTTTTCTTAAACTGGCAGGATCGCCATGTAATGCCTGGTCCTGGGTGTTAAATTAAACACAGGTTCATACTATACTTTTAGTATTTATTTATAGTATTACTGAATATAGGCTTAGCGCTGAGCGCTCGGGCAGCGTGACGAGTCTATCTCTCAGTCTTACTTACTACTCCAGATTTCCTCTGGTTCTTATATATTCATATAGCATTATGTATACAACAACATGCTGATGTTGCGACCTTGCCCAGACGTGATGTTTACAGTAATAATATAAGGTGTAACCAAACATTTATGGAGTAACGTGACACTGACCTACTGATCTACTCACCACACTATAAGAGTCCTCCTACAGGTCTCTATGTTACCATTCCACCAGTAGGGGCTTTTCTCTGCGTATGGTCTCCTACCGTTTCTACCAAAGCTTTCGCGGTTTGGAGGATCTTCATAAGTGATTCTTTCACCCAGTTCCTGCAGGAGACCCCTGAATTTTATTTCCTCGAAGAAAGGTTTCGAAGGCGACCTCTGGTCAGCCACTCTAGACCCTGCTAGCGCAATTTCCATTCGAATGGTCCAGTGATGGGTAAAAGGATTGTTTGTTTGACTCTCCAGTTTTTTATCTTACGGGCCATTCTGTCGGATGCCAATGTGACGTCAATGTGGGTCTTTGAGCTCCCCCTCACGAATGTAGGTTCTCCAGTGTTTAGTGCCCCCCACGCGAGCTGATCAGTCCAGTCCTCGACGAGCAGGCCCCTGCGGTGCTCCCGAGGAGCAACCCACATCGGCAATTTGGAGGTTATGTCCCCTAGCAGGACAGCCTCTAGTCGAACCTCAGCAATCTCCGTGAATATTTCGTCTATGCTGGCTTTGAAACTATCTAGGGCAGAGTTCGGTGACAGATATACTGCAAACAGGTGGACGTGTTTCACCATTATCTGCACACAGCCCCTGCCCTTCTTGATTAGATCGACCTCCAAGCTCCGATTTCTTATTATTATCGCGATATCCTGATTTTGATCTGTTATCCATCCCCCTGTCGAACATAACTTCTTGTTCGGATCGCTGATCACTACTACATCTGGTCTTTGGGACAGCACGGTCGCCCAAGCGAGGTCATGAGCAGCCCTACACCTACCGAGATTCAATTGTAAAAGATTAGACATCTTTGCGGCTCGCGATACCTTGCGTCCATGCGTCCGCACATGCTCGACCAAGTAAATAAGCAGTGGGTATACAGGTACAGTTAAATAACATTGAGTTATAGATATATAGCCTTCTGACATGCACAATCATCAATAGATAACACTTAAATAAATTAAGCAAAATAACATCACATATAAATAGAACCCTGTGTAAATATCGTAAACATAAATATATATAACTGTATAGGTATGCATTGCACTGTTTGAGCTAGTCTCTCTTATCACAGATATTGTATCACCGTTTATTATCACCTTGCCTCGACCTTTCACAGCTTTTACTGGCCGTCCTGTGTCCGTCCTTACCGCAATCTAAACACTTAGGTACCCCTTTGCAGTCTTTAACCTGATGGCCAAGCTGCCCGCAGCCACCCTGATTTTGCCCACCTCCACCATCATTTCAATCTCCTCTTCTGTTTCCACCACAGTTGCCGCCTGTCTCCCCCCCCACCATAGGTCTAAGAGCTCTGATCTCCACTGTTATTTGTTTTTCCGGGAAATTCCTCTTTATTTCTTTCTGAATTTCTGCTTCCGTGGAATCTATATTTCTCCCGTACATATTTGCAGCTTTTCGTGTCTCCTGTCTACCGTATACCCTGATTTTACCCTCCTTCGCCACGCATTTGAGCTTTTCCGCGAGTTTGCCGACAGCCATACTGTCCTTAGTCACTTCTATCAGCAAATGCCCCTCCCTTGTCTTTCTTATCCCCTTTATTTCTTTCGCGAACTCGTTATCGCGTGGGATTACCTTCTTCACACTGGAAACCATCTGTGCGTATGACGTGCCTTCGGCCACCGGAATGACAGCTTCCGTTCGGAAGTTTATTTTGCGTTTCTTGTCCTTCGGTTTATTGCTATCCTCCTTTATGTGCACGTGCACTTGTTTCCATGTACCGCTAAAGGCACACTCCGCAAGTTTTCTCTTTGTGTTTGATTGTAATCCCCCTTCAATGACTAGGTGTAATACCTTCGCCTGGGATTCTCTCTCTACCCTCTTTGCCATATTCTTGCACATACGAAAGATTTCCCGCGTCTCAGAACACTGTCCATTTAGGGTGCCCTACATGAATATTCCCTCTTCTTTTTTCATCTCGCCGTCTGCTTCCCAGGCTCCGGGTGATCCTACCACTATCTGACCTTTGTTCATTTGTCCTCCTTTAATAAAATTAAGAGTCAGAATAGAGGACCAGCAGTCGCTTCCTTTTAAAACCGACAGGGGCGTTCGACAAGGATGCATCCTATCTCCAGATCTCTTTAACATCTATGGAGAATACATCATGAGAAATGCACTGGACGAATGGTACAGAGAAATCTCTATTGCGGGCAAAAAAATTACAATTCTGAGATATGCAGACGATACAACACTAATAGCTGCGTCAGAGGAGGAAATGCTGAATCTTCTAAATCGAGTCGAGACAGAGAGCAAGAAATGCGGCCTTATGATAAACGCAGAGAAAACTAAAATTATGATAGTCGATCGCTCAAACACACTGCAACTGACAGACGCTCTACACAGATTTCAAGTCGTTGACCACTTCATGTACCTGGGCTAATATATCAGCAACAAGGGTTCAAGTGAGAGCGAAATCCGAAGGAGAATAGGACTGGCAAAAAGTGCAATGATAGACTACTCAGGATCTGGAAAGACAGATCTATTACAAAAAACACCAAAATAAAACTAGTTCGATCCTTGATTTTCTCCATTTTCCGTTATGGGTCTGAAACGTGGACAATCAAAATAGCAGACAGAAAAAGAATCGATGCCTTCGAGATGTGGTGCTGGAGGCGCATGCTCCGAATTCCGTGGACTGCGCACAGGTCCAATGAATCAATCCTAAGAGAACTGAACATCCGCAATAGACTATCTTCTACCTGCTTTGCGAACATATTGAAATTTTTCGGACACATCGCGAGTAGAGATGATAAAAACATGGAGAGGCTGATAGTTTCGGGAAATACAGAAGGACGAAGGGCTAGAGGGCGTTCACCAATCCGATGGACTGATCAAATTCAAAAGGCCATCGGTACATCGTTCTACGATTCTATAAATAAAGCTCGGAATCGAAGTCAATGGAGAGTAATAACGGCACAAGCTGCCAATGATCACGATTCTCAGTAATGAGAGACCGATGAGGGAGAGAGAATAAAATTAAAGAGTCCCCTCTGTGATCCTACCACTTTCCTCAAATATGGTATTTTTGCAGTATCTTCCGCTGTCGTGAGGATCACCACGTCACCTTCCAGTTCAGGATTGGCGATGCTACGCTCATCGATCTTTCCGGCGAACGCCTTCTCCGGCCAAACTTCCTTGATTAACGTCTCAAGTTCTTCCTGTTCCATATCTCTGCTGATGCGCGTTTTTATATCCTTGATCTTTATTTCTTCATTCAAGTGTTCGAACGGTTCGGTTTGCGTTCCAATTTCAAAATATTCTTTTTCTATCACCTCCATGTCTCTCGGAGGTTTTAATGTGGTGGACACAATTCGTTCCTCTCCTGAATGAAAATTAGCCATTAGGCTTCTTAGTTTCATGGCCTCTATTTTAAGATTCTCACTGCCCTCTAACAGCACTAGTTCCACCATGTTTTCCACCCGCGTAGAGAGTTCTCGTTTTAACAAAGTTTGACTATGCTCTTCCTCCTGTAGCGACTTTTCCGTCCCTTCATCTTCAGTAATCGGAGAAAGAATTCTCCTATTTTTTGCGATCCTTCCTGTTCCGTGAGGCATCGTGAGGTCCACCCTTTCGGTGGGCTGCGTAGTCTCCTCATACAGTCGAGCCACGGGAGACACCGCACCACCCAGCCAATTCAGGAAGGTTTGATTGTGTTCCTTCACTGTCATTGTGCTCACACCCATTGGTGCTACTTCATCACGTAGGGTGCTTTCCTTTATCGCCGGGGTGCAGCATTTCTCTGGACCGTCAGGATCTTTCTCTCTCCCCGGTGGGGACCTTGCTAGCAGTGAGCTCCTACCAAATACTAAATCTTGGGCTCTCTCATATATTTGTTCAGTAACCATATTCATGTCCGTTGTGATCGCAGAGTCCATCTTCTCGCCAGTAGCTGATTGCTACTGGCTCTTATGAGAAGTGATAGTAGATTACACCCTGAGAGTTGTGCTTTAGCTAAACATGTCAATGATTGTGACCACCAGATGAACTACCTTTCAACCACTGTTCTTGCAAGAGAATCACATCTTTCAAAACGATCTTTCTTAGAAATGGCCTTTGTTTATCAAGACAATAACTCCATCAATAAAAAAACCAGATATAAGCCATTTGACTGAAATTTATTCTTTTTTACTTTCACTTGATATAAAATAACACTAAATCAAATTAATTTAACGTAAAGAAATAAAACTTCAGTTTGAAAAAAAAAAAATAAATAAAAAAAAAAAAGATTGACACCGATTTGTCATTTCGTTCAGAAATTTGATTATAATAACTTCAAAAATGTATCAACTTTTCTAATTATTTAACAAATAGCATCATTTTCAATGTTTCTTATATCCTACTATCAACATATATGTAAACATCCTCAGGATAGATTCTCCCTGATGATGGAATAAACGATTCCGAAAGCTTGGAAAAACTTCAAAGAGTTTCCTTTTATATTGGTGCAGTCCCTACAAATAGTTTTCCTCTCAACTAGTCAGCGACTACCCTCCTATATATATATATATATATATATATATATATATATATATATATATATATATATATATATATATATATATATATATATATATATATATATATATGAATTTTAAGGCATTTCAAATCGCTGTAGTTCTGTTCAAAAGGAGTAGTGGGGTTCCATAAGGTCGCAAATGGAAGGTTTTGGTCTCCGCTATTCAACAGGTGAACTTCTAGCTGATTCAATTATCGCTAATGCAACGTATCCAAGAGAGAATGTAGACTGCCTTTTTAAATTTTTCATCTTGTTATTTTTGCATATTTTCAGGTACAAGAACGCATAAAAACTTATTTGGAACTTTCACAAACCCATATTCGATGTAAAATTTTCCGAGGATTCAAACCTTTGCTTAGATTTACAGTAGATTTTGACTTAAAATATTCGTGGAAATTCTCGAAAAATTGCTGTAACCTTTTTGTAACTACCCGTTTGAGTTCTAAAATTTTTTTCATTTTAAAGTACATATAATTATAGATCTTTCCTGAGAATTTGAGCGATAGAAAAATGGTGTTTCTGAGATATCAACTCTTAAAGTTAGGTATTGTTATTTTTACTAACTTTTTCTGACACTGAGGTCGAGATCAGCAAAAAATTTTGAATTGGAAATGATGTTGACGATTTTTTAAGCCAATGGAACTCAATATATCAAAATAGGTAGAAAAAAATTTCTAAATGATTACAATTTTATGAGTGAAAATTGTGAGCTAATTCGCAAGACATCGATTGCACTATCGACAAGAAAACCCAACAAATAAAGCATTTCATAAAAAGTTCGACAAAATACCTCATTTTCACATCTTAAAATTGCGAGGGAATAGAAATTGTAATATTTAATTTAGTGTTATTGTAAACAGCTTTTGTAAGAAATAAAAATATAAGTTAGTGTCAGTTTGTGGTCATTTAACTATATTTTTCTACGATTCAGCGTTTTATAATAAGAAGTATAATGACAGGGTTTATGCCTCAACTTTGACTTTTCAACGTGGACAAGAATCAAAAAAATTTAAAAAAAACAAATTTGAAATTTTTCTCTGTGTCTTCCTCACCTTGGGTTGGCTGGCGAGGCTAGAAAAACCTAGGAGATGCAGTCGGATTCGAACCTGCGGCATGAAGAAGATTGAATGAGTTTATTAACACGTTCGCTGCCGTCGACACCTATGGGAGCCACTAAGCAATCTTTGGTGTGTGCCGCCGGCTGCTATAGGAGTCATGCTTATATTGTGTTGCTATGCAGTTGGCAGTAAGACTAACATGTAACGGATGTTTTTAGGTGCTGTAGGTATATCTGATAATCGAGTGTCACACGTGGTTATAATTTGAAGTTTTCGCAGAAAGGTTCAATTTGTGAGGAAAATAATTTTATCGTTTATTTCGCTCTGTGTAGACAATTTGTCAGTGTGTGTGTATTTCTAAAAAATTGATGATGAAGCAGAACCGTCATGTCCAAAACGCGCCTGTACTCCAAAAAATAGAAGGCCTCCATCTAATGAGGAACTAGGAAAAATTATTGAAGCTGGCCTAAGTGACGATGATCTCGATTTTGTATCAAGTGAATCGGAATACAATACATCTGATTAGTATTCCTATTCAGAGATATTTCATCTTTCTCACCTTGGGTAACCTTGAAAAGGCTAGGAGAAGTGGTCGGATTCGAACCTACGGCATGAAGAAGACGACACATGTAACGGGTGTTTTTAGGTGCTGTAGGCATCTGATAATCGAGTGTCACACGAAGTTATAAGTTGACGTTTTCGCAGCACGCTTCTAATTAGTGAGCAAAATAATATTATCGTTTATTTCGCTCTGTGTAGACAATTTGTCAGTGTGTGTGTATTTCTAAAAAAATGGATGATGAGCAGAAACGTCATGTCCAAAACGCGATGTACTTCAAAAAATAGAAGGCCTCCACCTAATGAGGAACTAGCAAAAATTATTGAAGCTGGCCTAAGTGACGATGATCTCGATTTTGTAGCAAGTGAATCGGAATACAATCCATCTGATTAGTATTCCTATTCAGAGATATTTCATCTTTCTCACCTTGGGTAACCTAGAAAAAGCTAGGAGAACCTACGGCATGAAGAAGATTCTCTACGTTAACCTGATAATGGCGTCATTGAATTCTCAACGTATATATAATCCTACATTTTAAATTGGTGGACACAACCTGCACATTATATAAATTGTTCCATTCAGAAATTATTTATAGAGAAGAATGTCGTTTTCAGATATTACTCCTACATTCAAAATTGGTGGACACAACCTGTACATTATATGAATTATTCCATTCAGAAATTATTTATATTTTTATAGAAAAGAATGTCGTTTTCAGATATTTAATCCTACATTTGAAATTGGTGGACACAACCTGTACATTATAAAAATTATTCCATTTGGAAATCAATATTGGTAGGAATAAATTATTCATATTTTATAGAAAAGGATGTCGTTTTCAATTATAACCAGTTATTTCAAAAATCGCTTCGTTAATTGCGATAACAATTATGGCAGATTTGAATTTTAATAAACTATTCAACTTCTGCAATAATGTGGAACTCACATTTTATTGAACTAAAATAATGTAAACATTTCGCCTATTGCATCAGATAAAAAATGAAGCGATTTTATAGGTGTGATAAGAGTATTTCACGTTCATTTTTAAAGATTCAAATGTCAGGTATTACGTAATTCTTATTGAATGAATGGTGGTGTTCACCAAAATTTTTGAAATTCAAAAAGTTGGACAGATAGGTTTTCTTTTATGAATAATTCAAATTATCCATATATATATATATGCGAAATGCAATAGGAGTGTTCCAATTTGATTAGTCATATCGCTTGCGGTAATTACAGATTTTTTAATTCACTTGCTATGTGATGCAATATGTGAAATATGCACATTATATTAGTTCAATAACAAGTTTAGGCATTTATCAAATCATGAAAAACATACTTGTTGACCATGGTCAATTTCATACATCACATAAAGTGAACAAGGAAAATTCTTCAATAATTCAAAAAATTATCAAACAACTTTCCAAGGAAGCTGGTTATACGTATTCCACAAAGCAAAATCAAAGTGTTTCAAATCAGTATGTTAGTGTGCCTTGGAAACATATACACCACTGTTGTAGAGTAGATATCTTCATATCAGGAGGTACGTGTTTGCGCGAAGAATTTCTGCATTTTCGATTTACGCGGTGAATTGTTGGTTCCCAATATCTTTGGTGGGAGGGCGCTCTGGGTTGTTATCCAGACAGTGTAACCGATCACGATTTTTATTGGGAACAATTAGAAATGTGTTAATTCACTCCGAGTCAAATAAGCTGCACTGATGAGATCTAATAAGATCGAAACAGCTGTATGCAGATTTTGAGTCAGGGTGACTTGACAGTTTCTATAATTCATCGTTGGAATGTGAATGCAGATTTTGCTTTGTGGAATACCTATAACCAGCTTCTTTGGATAGTTGTTTGATAATTTTTTAAATTATTAAAGAATTTTCCTTGTTCACTTTATGTCATTAGGCATTTATCACAGGGAAATTCATTTCTGGAAACTATGAATAAAGACTATCAATACGTGTTATATGTATGTGTGTAGTGTTGTATACATCAGGAATAAATAAGGTAATCTGTCGTAATTGTTATCGTAATTAAAGGAGCGATTTTCGAAATGACTGGTTATTAAAAATGAAAACGACATATTTTCATACCAATATTGAATGTTGAAATTAAACTATTAATAACTGACAAAATATTTTATTATGCAAATGAAATACAATATATTGCTACAATAAATTAGTCCTTGAGCTGAAGAATTTGAATACATTTTTCCGAGCACAACGTCTGGTTTTATTATAGTGAACAGAGCAGGATTTACAACTTTCGGGAATTTCAGCTGGGCAGTTATACTCTGTTTCTATATATATATATCACTCTATTTGATACGTATCTTTGGAGCCACTTCTTTCTTTGCAATCCTTTCACAATGATTGGTCCCTCGTAATCGGCAGTCAATTTTGCTAGGAAATTTTCAATTTGAGAAAGGACAGTAGTACCTGTCTCATCCCATTTCAATCCGTGAATATTTTGGGTAACCCAACCAGCATGAAGTCTAAATTTTTCTTCAAGGTGCCCGCAATGAATTTGAAAATTTACTATTTCATGAAAACAGCAGAGGTTTCTCAGAACAGAAATTTCTTTGCATAAGAATTCTTGTACTGAAAGCCTCGAACTTCCACTATGAACAGCATTTTTTTATTGTACTATTCTCACAGTACTTGTTAGAGGGTTATACTTCACCAATTTTTCATGTAAAATTAGACAGTATGCTGATGTATTTTCTGGGATATTTTCAGAAGTTTCAAATTCTAGACGCACATTCACAGAACCGGATTTAAGACCTTCATTCTGACGTGAGCAATCGATAACTGACAATGGGAAAAAAGGACACACACGTGTTTCATTCCTTCCTAAAGTATGTGTTAGGGAGGCGGACAGCTTGAGTTTGGGATTAACTCCTTCAGCCAGATCAGAGGATACACTTGTATGTACAAGTGTATTAAGGATAGGTGAGACGGGATATTTATGGAACATAGGAAGTGTGGGCAGGATTCAGAGGATTAATACTGGCCCAGAATTCGCCCTTTAAGTTTGCGAGCAGTGACCTACATTACCATGAAAAAAACTCATGGCAGACCAGTGGACCCCGGGGTTTGAACCCGAGACTTCCCAAATACTATCCAGCGTACGCTAAGTACTCGACTAACTAGCTTGGTAACAATGGGACAATATCTATAAACTTATAAGGGTCTAATAATACCTGGTTCTCCTTACCATAATACGATCTTTGGAAGCATGCGTACATTTCATATAGAAGAGCGAACTGATTTTTTTTGAAATTGAGATTGATATTGTCGTATGGAAACATCTCCGAATTTGAAAACAGTTTTATATTAGACAGATTATAATGATCAAACATGCTAAAGTCGGACTCAACATTATTTTTTCGGTTTGTTTTGAACCCGAATATTATGAATCGTGGTTTCTCCATTCGAGTACTTGTCTTGATCGTCCATCTCTGTTTCATAGTTTGCTGCAGCAAAAGAATTTCGTACAATTCCCATGATCTGAAGGGTGTATCGAGTTCTTGATTACTTGAAATTGATTATTTCTCCATCTTCAACATTAATATGAGGTACTCTCCATATAACCTTTATTAAGTTTATATTGAAAGTTCCATCTTTTTCACTCCTTACAATAGCGTTTGTATCAGAATTTGTACGAATTAACACCAATTTTTGTCGTAAATTGATCAGTATACGTTTGAAATCATCATAAAATCCTAATAGAAAACGTAAAGGTATGACTACGTTAAAGTTTCCCGAATTATCAGTTATTTTGTTGTTGTCTTCCAAAGGATTGCACCCAGAAATAGATGAAGCTCTGCTCTCGTCGTTACTAAATGAACAAAATGCTTTCATGGCGGTAGCAATTCCTGGTATACGGACTCTGTCTATGATTATGGAGCCAACTTCATATCGAATTTCATCGAAAAGACTCACTATTCCATTATTCACAAACTTAACAGCTGATGATGGTGTGCCATCTTTTGTTTTAGCATTAATTTTGCCTTATATGTAGAGCGAGCTATTCCAAGGGTGAGTATAGACATCTTGTTGTTGAAAAGGAATTCTGATTTCATCGTTGTTTTTGAATGCGTTTCCTGAATATGGTAAATGTGAATGCTTTTTAGCTTTCGTTATGGAATCGTCGAATATGGTTTTTTCGTCAATATTATGGATATCCATTTTTCTTGTTGTAACAGGAGCTCCTACAGAATAGTTCTAAATATTACACGTGCCACAAATCTCACGAAAAATTTTCCACCTATTTTCCTCGTTTTATTGTTTTCAATCCAAGCGAGGACAGAAATCGTTTATTCTCAGATGTTAATTGATTGGTTCTCGATTTAGCAATGGCTGGACTTCTTTGATTGATGTTATTTATAGACAAGACTGTTATGAAAATTGATACCCATCAGGACCTCTTTCTTAGATGTAACCTTACCGTCACGACTTCTCCACGTAGATTAGCGAGATTACCTTCTTGATAGACTATTTGAATATTTAACACATCAATTTGTTTAGTATTGACAGGTAAATAAATTACATATCTTGGTGTTTTTATGATCTTGAAACCTGGTGGAGCATTCGGAAAAAATTCATGAATTATATGTACACTTTTGTTATTTCTGTACGATCCTGCTGCTATATTACATTCAATGCCTATAAAATTAACTTGATTAATATCTACAGGAAAATCTGAAATATGCCTCTTATTGGCTAAGAGTTTGGTATGTTTGAATGAATGAATGAATGAATGATTCTTTATTCAGAAATTTTTAGATCAAAGGTACAAGTATACAGTACATGTTCAATAATACATTAAATATTTTCCAAATCACGAATAAAGAAAAAATTGTCACTAAGGCATTAATATGCCAGCGCGTGACTACACTTCCTTACAGGCGAACAAGATTATACAAACAAAAATGCTATAATATAAATGAACATATGCTGATCTTTCCAAACATGAAAGCGAGCAAAAGAAACAAAAATAGAGAAAAAGAAAAAAGTGAATCCCAAGATATCAGCCAATGTATCGTATGGTTCAAAATTAATATCAAATGTTGCTTTTATTTCACTCCTCAATGTATTATTATTCGCTTTCAAATCAATCATTAATATATCTTCGAGTTTTTTCTTTTTTTCGTAATTTTACCTGTGTAATCAAATAAGTACATTCCTTCTCTTGAATGTTCTTCTAAAGATTGATTCAAAAAATCGTTTATGCTTGATACTTCATATGCTCCTTCAGGTATCTCTAAAACTTTTTCAGTGGTGCTATTTGGTAGATAGTAGCGAAATTTATTATTTCTTTTATTCACATTCGGAATAGAATTATATGTCTCAAATGTGATCAAACCTATTTCATAGTCAACGTTTTCATTCAAATCGATAGCTGGATGGAATGTTGTTGTTAAAACAGATTCGTTACCTGATATTGTGAGTGTATAGGCACGACATACTTTTCATTGAATGAATATAGTCAAGAGAAGTTGAGTTATTTATACTGCAGAATTAAATAGGAACTTGAGACAGAGATGACCGCAAATTATTGAGTTGTATTAATATTATATTGAATTGGCAATATTTCGAAAACTTCAAATTTTAGATATAGATAACCTTACACAAAGTTACCTTCTTTTTCAATGCCAAATACTACAAAATAAGAAAAATGGGGGGTTTCCATTTGAAAAAATTGATTTTTGTCAGTTTTCTCAATCTCATTTTAGATCTTATTTTTTGAACACTCTGTATGATTATTTATCCAAATATTATACAAAATCTATTTAAGTAGGTTGTTTTCAACGAGGAATCTAACCCAAAGTAAGTAAAAAAGGCTTCCTTGTAGGAACAATTGATAATTATATTAGGGCTTGCAATCGTCATTTTTGACATAAAAACCTAAATATGTCAAAAACGCTTAGACTTAGGTATAGGACATAATACATAAAATCTGCCTAGAATCTTACGTAAAATCCAAAAATGTATTAATATATAGGGTATCCAATTTAAAATAAGCAAGATGGTATCTACTTCCGGTATAACCGGAAGTGCCACAATCTTGAAAATATTTTAGTCGAGTTTTCCCTATCGACATTAGTATACTGTCAAATTTTCAAAATTTTCCTATGTGTAGTTTTCCATATACAGATCGCGTTCTTTCCCGGTGGGACACATATATATATATATATATATATATATATATATATATATATATATATATATATATATATATATATATATATATATATATATATATATATATATATATATATATATATATATACATATATATATATATATATATATATATATATATATATATATATATATATATATATATATATATATTATATATATATATATATATATATATATATATATATATATATATATATATATATATATATATATAACTTTTTGATAATTATTAGCAATAACAGGCTTGGTGAATCTCAAAACACTCGATTTTATTAAAAAGTTGACGTTTCGCCACGACATTCGTGGCTTTATCAAATCTTTTGAAAAATTGAAATTTCTTCGACATTTATTGATTTGAAAAAATTTGAATAGTTAAAAAAGACTACTATGTTTCATCAAAATTTTCCGGCTGTGGCCGTTCTCTGTTATTTATTACGTGATATTCAGTCCAATATTAACATTCAAATCTGTTATTATTAGATGGTAAGGGAAACCACAGAAACCTTTACCCACGTAATGTTCGAAATAGGTTCAAATTATTTTGATTTTGAAAAGTCAAAGAATAGGGAACTATTTATCTTTTTTTCAACAATTTTTTATTACGGCTGTGGCCGTCTTCAGTTATTAATTACGTGCTATTTAGTCCAATATCAACAGGAAGGTCTGTTGATATTAGATGGGAAGGGAACCACAGAAACCTTCACCCACGTAATGTACAAAATAGGTTTAAAATATTTGATTTGTTGTCTTTAAAAAGACATTACTCGTGATTCTGGAGATCACATGTTCTAAACTATACTTTCGTTTTAGAAAAATTGAAAATTCTAGATGTTTAGATTTTGTCTAAGAAGATGAGTTGTTATGGTTAGAGTTCGTTTGTTGAATTATTTTGTTTTGATTTATGTTGTTTCTTAGAAAAATTAAAGAATTAAATCTGCGTATATTGAACTTAAATGTTTTATATCAGTTTTATCATTTACGACTTAATTAAAAATTTTTTGAATATGTAACATTTCTAAAATTTCTCTGCGTTTTTGATCTTTTTCTATTTCTAAAATTTTTGTGCTATTAAAGTTGAAACTATGATTCTCATTGTTTTTATGTTTTATTAGTGCTGTGGTTTGTGTTTTGGTGTATTTGTGTGCTTTTAATTTTTCTTCTAAATTTTGAAAAGTTTGTCCTAAATATGATTTATTACAATTATTATTTACCAATAAGGTGGCGCTGACCGACCCTCCAATCTAAGGTGTTATGCGAACCGTGCCTATGGATGCATGGCGGTGGGAGAGCACCGTCGTTAACGGAGCCTCGAGGATACTGGGCGACCTCCTCGAGTAATAGCCTTGCCACGCCGTGCGGGGCTCCGGCGTGGTCGACTTTTTAATTCCCTAGCTTTTCGTGGGAACTACATGGACAAGAAGGAAAACCCAAAATCGCGGGAAGTCACCGCAACCCAGGAAGAACAAGAGAGACCAGGCACCGCTCGCACACCGAGCTCTCCTAGGGAAGCAGATAGGGAAAAACAAGTAAGAGAAGGAAAACCTTCGGAGCAAGAATCCGGTAAAGGTTCTTCCTCCAAGAAACCCACCAGAAACAACCGGAGGAAACAAGATCTGCCACCCCCAGGCAAGCCTGGTGGTATAGAGCGAAGAAGAACAATGCTACAGGACGATCAGGAGGCAAGCACTCCAACTCTCCAGTAGCAATGGCTACCCCAGTAAAAGTTGCCCAGGTGAACACTCATCACGCTAAGGGGGCATCAGCCGCTTATCGAGGGTGTTTTTCCAGGGCAAACTTGGGAGTAGTGTTGATCCAAGAACTTTGGGTCAACAGGGGGCAGATCAGAGGACTGCCGAACAGAGAAGGTAAGGTAATCTGGGATGTCAGATGTGACAACCCCAGAGCTTGCATTCTGATCAGAAACGATATTAATTATATCTGTCTTTCGGAATTTATGACGAGGGACCTAGTGCCGGTTCGGGCCAAGATCCGCACAGGGCACTCACCCCTCGACATAGTGATAGCCTCAGGATACTTTGCTGGAGACGGGCAAGCACCACCAGAGGAAGTACAGAGGCTATCCGACTACTGTAGCAGGAGCAATCTACCCTTCCTGCTAGGCTGCGATGCAAACGCGCACAACACCATGTGGAGCAGCACGGACACCAATCAAAGAGGTGAGCAACTGCTAGAATTTATACTCGCGGCTAACCTTAACGTACTTAATGTGATATGTGTCCCCACCTTTGTAAATAGGGCTAGACAAGAAGTATTAGATTTAACGCTCGGCAGCCCGAGCATTAGTAGAATGGTAAGGAACTGGAGGGTTACAGACGAACCATCTCTCTCCGACCATAGAATCATTATGTTCAACGTGGAAGGGCTTGTAACACAAACATCCTTCACTAGGAATCCTAGAAACACAGATTGGGAAAAATACACCACCAATCTAAAATGTAACCTAGAACAGATCAAGTTCGACAGCAACAGTCATATCGAATTTGAGCAGGCCCTAGAGGAAGTTAATGGGGCAATCATGGATGCTTACGAATCCAGCTGCCCGATAAAAAAAATGAATCACACAGTAGCACCATTTGGTGGAATAACCACCTGTCAAATCTAAGATCCGAAGTCCGCCGGCTACAAGGCAAAGCGGCACGAAGACAGGCAGGGATACACTGAAAGGCTGACAGAATATAATAAAGAAATAAGGAAAGCCAAAAGAAACAGCTTCAGGAGCTTCTGTGAGACAATCACATCAAGCCCCGCAGCAGCCAGATTGCACAAAACCATGGCAAGAGGCAGAGAGCAAGGACCAATGTCACTCAGAAGAACAAATGGTAGCTACACAGAGGATGGAGAGCAACGAGCTCTCATCCTACTGGAGACGCACTTTCCAGGCAGCATACCATTTGAACCCGGAAGATTACGGGAAGAACCAGGCAGGGCCAAACGAGAAGACTGGGAAGTAGCAAAAACCATATGCACTCCCCAGAGGCTTAAATGGGCAATTAACTCCTTTCAACCATTCAAGTCACCGGGAATTGACGGCATATTTCCGGCCCTTTTGCAAAAAGGGCAGACGGAATTACTGCCGTTCATTATTAAAGCAGCAAGATTTAGTCTGGCGCTCGGGTACATACCGAGCACCTGGAGGAGAGCACGGGTAACCTTCATTCCCAAAGCAGGAAGGAAGGACCCCACCCTCCCGAAGTCATTCAGACCAATCTGTCTCACATCCTTCCTACTGAAGACACTGGAGAAGATGGTAGATAACTACATTAGAACCAAGATACTGGAGAGGGTGCCATTGCACCCCGGGCAGCATGCATACAGGGCGGGCAGATCAACGGAAACCGCTCTTTATGTGCTTACCGAAAACATCCAGAAATCACTTGAGTATAAAGAAATGGCCATTTGCGCCTTTTTAGACATAGAGGGGGCATTCGACAACACCTCTCACGAAGCAATAAAAAGGGCCCTAATGAACAAGGGAGTGGACAGAACCACATCCAGATGGATGTGCCAAATGCTGGCTACAAGAACGGCCGAAACGAAGGTGGGCGAGAACACCTTTCGGATCAGTACAAACAGGGGATGCCCACAAGGAGGGGAACTATCACCTCTGATGTGGAGTCTTGTAGTGGACGAATTACTCGAAACGCTGACCGGGAACGGAGTCACTTGCCTCGGCTATGCTGACGACATAGTCATCATGGCCAAAGGTAAATTCGAAGGAACCCTCTGCGACCTCATAGAAAGGGAGCTAGAGACTACCAGAAGGTGGTGCCTCTCGGTGGGATTGAGAATTAACGCATCAAAAACCACAGTGGTACCCTTCACTAGAAGAACAAAGCTTCAGCACTTAAGGACTATTCGTCTCAACGGAGCAGACTTAGAATGGCAGCAAGTTGTGAAGTATCTAGGGCTCACCCTAGACTCAAAACTACTCTGGAACATGCACGTAGAAAAGATCGTTAACAAGGCAAAATCATCACTGATGGTGTGCAGGAGCATCGCAGGAAAAACGTGGGGCTGTAACCCATCAATACTGCGATGGATGTACACCATGATAGTGAGACCTATGATCACCTACGGAGCAGTAGTGTGGTATGGCAGAACCGAACTCACCACAGCAAAGAAATCCTTGGAGAAAGTGCAAAGACTAGCATGTCTTTGTATAACAGGAGCAATGAGATCGACTCCAACAGCAGCACTAGAGGTAGTTCTGGACCTCACTCCTCTCCACATCATGGTGAGGAGAACTGCTTGGGGAGCAAACCTCAGGTTGGCTAAAGTTGGACTCAAAGGTGCTGCATACGGTACAAGGGACTCAACCCTTACCGGAAGTGCACACCTTGCTGGCCTCCCAACTGACGAAATTACCAGGAAATTTAGTTTCAAGAAATTATTTCGAACGGAACTAAATACCAAGAAGGAATGGAGCATAGAATCCATTCGAGCACTGGAGAAGAACACCATAATATGGTATACGGACGGGTCTAAAACTCCCGAAGGAACTGGAGTAGGAGTCGTTGGGCCTCGTACCAAATACTCAGAACCCATGGGCCAGTTCCCTAGTATTTTTCAAGCGGAAATTCACGCCATAGAAAGGTGCATTCAGTTCAACCTCGATAGGAAATACCGGAACAAGGAAATTGCGATCCTCTCCGATAGCCAAGCAGCCTTCAAAGCGTTGAGCTCGTATATCATCAACTAAAAGATGGTTTGTGAATGCCTAGATAAACTAAACGATCTGGGCAGGAACAACAAAGTGATCCTCCTCTGGGTGCCGGGGCACGTCGGAGTGAAGGGTAATGAACAAGCAGACACCCTGGCACGAAAGGGTGCGTCAACGCCACTAATCGGGCCAGAGCCTTTCTGCGGACTTGGAAAATCTTACTTCCAAGAAGAACTCAATAAAGCTGAAGAAGCAATGAGAGCAACATACTGGCAAAGACTTCCAGGACTGAGGCAGGCCAAAGATCTCCTCGGAAAGTTCAACCGAGCAAGATCGAAGACACGGATTAACCTCAGCAAAACTAGTCTAAAGACAATCACAGGATTTCTTACGGGGCATTGCAGACTCAAAGAACACCTAAGGAAGCTAGGTTTAGAGGGGGACAGCACCTGCAGATTCTGCAAGGAACGTCCAGAAACACCTCACCATATACTGATGGAGTGCTATGCTGTGCACCATGAAAGACTGAACACACTGGGATCATACCAGCTGACTGTAGAAGAAATACCACGAATAGACCCCCTTAAAATCCTCAAATTCCTGAAGGTATTGAGGCTTGAGGGGCTGCTGTAAAACGAGAACACATCGAGAAGCAGAAGAAGATGGGGCACAATAGATCTAATAAGGTCGCAGCGCATCGGTCACCATCCAAACCTACCAATACCAATACCAATTATTACAGCGTATACTATAAACAACATGAGATTTTTGCAGAAGAGGTTTTAACTTTTTAATTTAGAATATATTTGTTTTATTTGATTTTGTGCAGTGTGGGCTACTTTAATATCGTGTGGATTTAAAATATGTGATATTTTATTACTTAAATGAGGAATATATGGAGGAGGAATATATTTTTTGTTAATATTTTTTTTTTTGTGACGTTTCTAATATGTTGTAAAGTTTATGAATTCTATTTTTAGTGATTTTCTGTATAAGTTTTATTCGGTAATCGTTTTTTATGAGTAATTCATGGACATCTTGTAATGTTTCATGTCTGTGTGTAGGTGAAGTTAGTTTAAGTGCTTCGTCTATATATCCGATAATTAAACTCTTTTTTTGTGACAAATGATGTGTACTGTTGTAGTTCAATATTCTTTGTGAAAAAATTCCTTTTCTATGCCATTTTGTGATAATTTCATTGTTTTTGTGTATGAGAGTAATATCAAGAAAATTTAATGTACCTACTGTTTGTTTGTTACATTTCCAAGCACCTCCTTTACATCAATACAAAGATCACTTTATTATGTTGCCCCAAAGATACTCAACATCATACCCTCTCAATTTAAAAATCGACCGTATAAGTATAACAAAAGGAATATCATATTCTGGTTGCTGGATAATAAAATTGCAACCTACTGATGATGCAATTATACAATTATGTTTAGATTTCATTTATTGATGTTACTGTTGTTACCAATACTCAAATAATTTATGTTATTTACTACCATTTCATAATATTTATTGTAAAACATTATTTAACATTATTGCAATCTCAGTTAGTTATCTAGACGAAGCACAAACACATTCTACCAAGAAAATCGTATGTTACATGTTACTATCGTGAAAACTACTATATGAGAATAAATATATATATATATATATATATATATATATATATATATATATATATATATATATATATATATATGTATATATATATATATACATATATATATATATATATTTTTTTTTTCTTTTTCTAGAGTAAAGTGTAATTTTCTATTAAACTCGTTGAATTTTTAAGAATGTCATCAATCAAATCTTCTGATGTTATTATAAGGCAATCATCAACATACCTTTTGAAAGTTATAATTCGTTAATTCGAATTATTTAATACATTTTCTTCTAAATATTCTAAAGGTAATTGAGCTATAACACTGGAAATAGGACTTCCCATTGCTACACCATCAATTTGTTGGTGGAAGTTATTTTCATATTGAAAATAGTTTGTACCAAGTGCAAATTGAATTGCTTCTATAAAATCGGTTTTAGGAATATTTGTACAATTTTTGATAATATTCCATTTATCATAAATTATTATTGGGACCAAAGAATTTGGAATATTGGTATAAAGAGAAACATCTTATGAAAAAAATTTGTAATTGTTAGGTAGTTTTAAAGTTTTAAGATGGTCTACTAGATCGAGAGAATTTTTGATATAAGGATTTTTATTTACTATATTTTTTAATATTGAAGAAAGAAATTTATAAAGATTATATAGAGGTGATTGAATATACTTAAGAGACAATAGGTCTTAATGGTATGTTTTCTTTATGTATTTTAGGAAGACCATAAAATTTAGGTGAAAGGCTGTTGTGTCGAATTAATTCTTTTGATGTTTGTGGAGAAATTAAATTTTTTTGTTGCCATGTTTTAAACAATTTGTTACTTTCATTTTGCAGAGTCTTGGTTAAATCTTTTTTTATTTTTTATATGAAGATGAATCACTAAGCATTGCAGTAATTTTTTGTTTGTATGTATTAGTTTCTAGTATAACTGTTTTGTTTCCTTTGTCTGATTTAGTTATTGTTAGTTGTGGATTAGATTTAATGAATTGTTTGGTTTGATATAAGTTTTTGATAGTTTGCGTATTATGTAATGTTTGTTTTTCTTTTTTGTATTTATTGTGGTGAGTTTTTATAGTTTGTGCTACCTCAAAATCAAAATAATTTGAACCTGTTTCGAACATTACGTGGGTAAAGGTTTCTGTGGTTTCCCTTACCATCTAATAATAACAGATTTGAATGTTGATACTGGACTGAATAGCACGTAATAAATAACAGAGAACGGCCACAGCCGGAAAATTTTGATAAAGCCAAGAATGTCGTGGCGAAACGTCAACTTTTTAATATCGAGTTTTTTGAGATTCACCAAACCTGTTATTGCTAATAATTATCAAATAGTTAAAAATAGTTCACAGGCAACCACAATTCAAATAAATAATAAATATATATATTTATATATATATATATATATATATATATATATATATATATATATATATATATATTATATATATATATATATATATATATATATTTATATAATATATATGACTTTGCGAATCTTATTCGTTACATCTCTCTATTGCACTCGCAAATTGAAATAGATTTGATAATCGTAAAAAATAGGTAATGAAGGCTCAGAACTTCAACACCTGCATTTTCGTTATATATATATATATTATATATATATATATATATATATATATATATATATATATATATTATATATATATATATGTATATATATGTATATATATATATATAATATAATTATATATATATATTATATATATATATATGTATATATATATATATATATATATAGTATATAAATATATATATATATTATATTATATATAATATATATTAATATATATATATATATATATATATATATATATATATATATATATATATATATATATATATATATATATATATATATATATATATATATATATATATATATATATATAAATATATATATATATATATAAATATATATATATATATATATATATATATATATATCTTTTCTTGATTAGGTATTTTTTAAATCCAATATCAACCAGATTAACGCTAAGCTGTAAAACAAAAACTTCAGTGGCAAAGATATTGAGACCGTTTCACTAGGTACTGAAGTACATTATATTAACAAGACTTCCGTTGCTTTGAAGGGAGAGATGAAATTTTGGCTAGATCAGACAAAATATAACCTCAGCTGATCGAAAGGTCAGAATGATGTCAAAATTCAAATTCTTAATAAATTTTTGAGAGGTAGGAGAATTGAAAAAAGTATACTATAGCTTAGTTGCTCCCCATCTAACTTATGGGATTATTGCATGGGGAGAGTATTTCATATCCAACGGATGAATTGTACAGTTTGGCACAGGTTTTTGAATCAGTTATTTGCTTGTGCTCTTCTGATTTAGATGCACAGAAATAGAAATAACGAGTAAAAAATAAATAATGGGTATAATATACGAAATTCTTGCTCCATTCATGTAGCCCTGGCTGAAAAAACACTTGGACTCCGTAGGCCTATACTTACCTTGGTCCATTAATTTAAGGAAGCCTACCACCTGACATCACAAATTCTTTTAAATTGCGAACGTTTGAAAATAGAATCAAATAGATATTCAATTTTAGAAGAGAGATTTATATGTTTTTTAACAGAAGGAATTTTATTGAGTTTAAAGTCGAATAATGAAGAATGTTACTAGGTATGCCAAATCGATTAAGCGTTTGTTACAATAAAGCTTGTTGTATACAAATACATTAAGTAGTTTTTGTTGTAGTCAAAAATACCTATTAGTTTTGATTTTACAGGCATTTAAAGTTACGATAAATATCGAGTTCCGCTAACAGTCACGTGACCGCATGTGACGTCAATTTACAACGCTCCGCATAGTACCAAGTCGCCAGCGGTGACAGTAAGTCAATGGCTAGGGAAATTGCGCAGTATTTTGTTTTGTATTCATCCGCGCATTACCTTAATAATGTTTATATTCGATTAATGAAGGATTCGAAAAAAGACAATCGGATAATCTGCCTAAAATAGATGCACTAATGGTTACCCATTATTTATCGTCGTCCTCCCCCCAAATGGCCCGGGCCCCACCTAAAATTTTGCTGGCGTCCCTTAGAATTACCCCGATTTGTAAGAGTTTTTTTGCGCTTCATCAAGCTTGCAGGTATATCGACAAACGTTACCATCTAATTTTGTGTGAAGGAGGGCTTCTATGATCGGTTTTTTTGATCTTCAGGCGTTATCTCTGATATTCCATTAATTGTTTTTATTTTCAATTCACCAATCAGAATAATGAACCCCAAGAAAGATAAAAATATATAAATACTAGGAGTATAGGCGAACAGAGTCCAGAATAAGCAGTTTGCTATTTGTTTGTATAATGGTAAGTAAATATCATATTTCATTGGTATTCAACTAATGTTGAATGAATATAATTTGAGTACGCATTCGACCATTTGCAACAATTTTTGACATGATGCTGTAGTAACAGTACGTAACTAAATAAATATATTCAATTATTGATTTAACTTTCGGGTTATCATTATTGGAATCGAACCAATTTTTTATTAGAATCATACCTCAAACTTTGGCTTTTTGCGTTTCAAGGCACGTTGAATCCAAATCTGCAATCAAAAATAAGTTTATCCGCATTACGCAAGCCTCTTGAACAGGCTATAACTCAGGTATTACGCGTTGTATTTACTCGGGATTTTTTATATTCTATAGATATCGGTGTCTTCTATCTAATGCTGTGAAATACATTACTGTTGAAATGAGGTAAATATTTATTTTCGTTCGATTCCGTTGATATGTTACTCACATGCTTACCGTAATGTGTGTTACAGGCTAACAGAAAAGGGCAAAAGCTCATATCATCTTTCTTCACTAAACCACAAAAGAGATTTCAAGCCAGTATGGACTCACTTTCAGATGCTGCTATTGGGTTTGAGCCCCAAGAGGAATATTTTACAGTGAAGAAAGTACGACTTAATGAAGGGGATGAAAATTCGCCTCCAGTTGTTAGAGACCATATCGAACTAGAAGAAACTTCAAATTTGAATCCGTCTAATAAGGATAGACATCCTGACCCGGCCGGAGCAAGTCGTGCAGTTGACTTTCCTTCTACTTCGAAATTGAAACATGCAGATTCTGGTGTTCCTTCGGGAGACATTATGGCGATTACATAGGCCAAGATATACGGGCCCGTTCAAGTATTACGTAAGCAGATTTATTACAATTATTGACCCCTTCCTCCCCCTTGTCAGCAAGAATAAGCAAAGTTCTTACCCCCTCCCATGCTTACGTAAACATTGATACCTATATGCATTTGTCTTTCAATGTATTCTGTTTTTTTTTTATTGATTCATAGCAGAAACCTGTTGCCTAGTAATCCGAATAGGCCACTTCTTGGACGACAGCATTCATTATTTCAACATTATTTTTACAATTTGAAGCAAGTATTGGCTTTCACGTCTATGTTCTGGATACCATTTGATGTATGGAAAATCAGGAAGATCTTGTTCGCCCGGTCCTGAATATGTGTTTGGTTTTCAAGCATAGACAATGTGTGGGTTGTCAATGTGTAAAAAAAACACTGCTGACGTAATCACAACCTCGACCCCCACCCCCCTTATCATCAAAAATAAGCAGAGCAAAGACCCTCCAGACCACCTATAGTGCTTACATAATACTTGAACGGCCCCTAAGCAACTACAGAAAAAGTGTTCTTCTAGAAAATTCTTGGACTCCTCCTGACAACTACGAGTTTCCTCACTCAACAAAAGCCGTCTCCGGCCAAATAAAATTTTGTTAGACCACATCATTTGAAAAAAATGATTGGTTGGTTTTGTCCTCATCAAAGAAGGGGCTACTTTGTAAATACTGCGCATGGTTTACCAACCACAACGAAGGAGGATTCTGCAAAAATGTTACCCTAAAGACTTTAGTCACGGTTCCTCTTACTAACTTTAAAGAACTTACAGGGTCCGACGGTGTTCTAGAAAAGCAGAGCAGTCTCCAATACCATAAAGATGCAGTATTGGCTGGTAAAGATTTTTTTTAAACGTATCACAACCCTGAGCACGATGTGAGCAACATTGTCAATGCCTACAGACTCAATTTGTCACAAGAAAACAGAAAAAGTTTGTTGCCTATTGTCAAGCCTATAATAATGCTTGGTAGACAAAATATTTCTCTTAGAGGACATCAGGATGATGGTAAAATTGAAGTTGGCCAAACACCCTTACAGAATGAAGGGAACTTCAGAGCATTGCTTCGCTTCAGGTTCGATGCAGGTGACACGGATTTGGGAAGTCACTTAAAAAACTCGTCTAGTAGAGCAACCTACATGAGTAAATCCACGCAAAATGACATTATAGATTGCTGCAGATTGGAAATAACCGAATCAATCAATCGCATTCTGAAGTCACGATTATTCTCAATAATTTTCGACGAAACGACTGATATTTCAGGAAAGGAACAAGTTACCTTGGTTCTTAGGTATGTATACGTGCTGGACACAAGTAACAAATTTGAAATAAGGGAAGATTTTCTGACCTTCATTGATGCCTTCGGCAGCTTGCAATCTGCAAAGAAAAGAAAAGAAAAAGTAAATTTTGATGAAAATGGGAGTAATGGCTCTGACTCTGCTGATGAAGGTGGTCTTCAAAACAATTCAAGCACAGACTAGACAGTAGAAATCTGTGGAAACGAGTTATCGTTGACTGGAAAATCCCTAGGCCAAATTGTTTAAAGCGAGCTGCAGTCCGTGCAATTTCCTTTGAAAAGGTGTGTAGGAATTGGAACAGATGGATGCACAGTTATGATATCAGACAACATGGGTGCTGTGAGAGAAATACAAAATACTGCCAAAAATGCAATAATGACACCATGTTGTAACCATAAACTCAATTTGAGTATTTCGCAATGTGCTAAAATAGCCAGCATTGAAAACTGATTGTTTAATAAAGGAAGTGACGTCCTTCTTTTCTTCATTGGAGGAAAACACAAACGGCTATGTGAAACAAGATGGGTTGAGAGGCATGATGGGGTTCTGCAATTCGTGTCAACCTTGCCTTCAATTGTGAAAATCTTAGACGAAATAAGTGAGTGAAAGGATAAAACTTCCGCAGGTAAAGCAGCTATACTATCAGGGACTTTGTGTGACTCGGAGTTCCTAGTGGGCTTGTTTTCTCTGAGTGATGTTTTGGCGCGTACTTTACAACAAAAAGAGTCCCTTGATTTGGCAAAAGCTGCTCAAGTAGTAAAATATTTGATTATTGATTCAGAGAAGAGATCAGAAGCTAAATCACATTTTTAAAATATTTTCACGTACGTTAAGGAAATGGCTAAAACTCTGAATGTTGGCATTAGGAAACCTTGAACTTGTGACCGTCAAACTAAACGACCAAATTTCGATATTCAAAACCCCGAGGACTATTTCAGGATATCTTTATATGTACCACTTTTAGATAGTGTATGTGCAGATTTGAAAATAAGGTTTTCTTCAGATGTTTTGGACGCCTTCAAATTGCCCTTATTACTTCCTGAGTCCATCGTGAAATTGACAAGTGCTGAGTTGGATGAAAACATTCAATGCATCATAAATAGGCTTCGGTCTTTGAGTGGTAATAAGATCTTGGAAACTATGAAGTTAAAGGGAGAAGTTAGCTTATGGCAACAAAAGTGGAAAAACGAAACAATTAACATTGGAGAAATCCCTCGAAGCATTTCAGCAATTGATGCTTCAAATGGCTGTGATAATTCACATGAGGATTCAAATCCTCTTAAAATTGTATGTATATTGCCAGTAAGCAACTCCAGTGCAGAGATCGTTTTCTTCATTGCGGCGCTAGAAGTCGTGGACCAGAGCAACGATGGTGCAGAAAAGACTGGATGGAATTGCAATTTTGCACATTCATCACGATATCTCAGTTGAACCAAAAAATGTTATTAATCGTTTAGCAAAATCAAAAACTCACGCCTCTAATAAGTATCACCAGTGCAAATGGGTGGCAATTTTCAAATAGCATTTCTTTATAGATTTTCTTTGATTTATTTACTTTTCTGTTTGCCTATTTTTCTTTAACTTTTTTATAAAGAGACTCACAATTTGTTTTTAATGTAGATAGAAATTTTAAGAATTTTCCTGTTTTGAAATTAAAACTGTTCAAACTCTCAAATTGTATGTAAATATATTTGTTTTTATGTTTCTTGTGTTATTTACTTGGGGTAAAACATAACTGATAATTTGAGTTACTTTATGACATTTCCTCTTTATAATATTCTCCATCTTTTGAAGCCCACATATGTTAAATTTAAAAAAATCAGAAGTCAAACTAAATCAGTGCGAGCTAATCCTTAGGTGTAATGTATATGAATACAGTTTTTAAATACTTTTGGAAATGGTGTTTTGATTGGGAGCTTCTCGATTTACCATTGCCCAAAATACCAGTACCTACTGGCTTTTGGATAACTAAAAGTATATATATATATATATATATATATATATATATATATATATATATATATATATATATATATATATATATATGAATCGGTCAGTTGAAGAACAGTACTAGTACAAAATTACCATTAAGAGATAATCACAAAAAACTTTGTAGTATCACAATCGTTGATATATATTATTTACAGAAACTACAGATTTGTTGTGTGTAACTTTGTAGACAAATTGAAATAAGAATTCGGCAAATTTTGGTTTATGGAAATTAGTTATTGAAAAAATAAGATAGTGGACATGTACTGTTTTTGAAGTGAATTGAGTCTTGATAGCAGAAAATACATTTAAATTTAAGTAAAGTGAAAGAAATAAAACGACATTATCCAGATATCATCAGCATCTTTTGTATTTAGGGTTGCCAACTCTCGAAAGGACCAACCCGGGAGAATTTTAAGAAGTCGGCTAGGGGGGGGTGTAAGAAAAGAATCCGTCGTAACTACGTGATAATTTAACATGATGAGCAGAACCAAAAATTGAATTTACTACGTTTATTATATATACAAAAAATACTTTGAAAAGTATTTTTGTGATAATAAACGTAGTAAATTCAAGTTTTGTTTTGTTCGTCAATTTTAAATTTATATTTACTTTGATTTCGACCTGCATCTAATATTTGACGGTTTTTCACTACAAAATCATAATCATTCAAGATCGAAGTTTGTTAGATCAACGGTTGCATATAATTTTAGAAATAACGGAAATATTATTGCAACCCAGGAGGTCGGGAGGTTAACCATTATTACCGGAGTCTCCCATAGGGTTGGCAACCCTAGTTGTATACCAAGATGTAATGTTGTAGTAAAAATCTTAATTTTCACCTTTAATATATTGCATCACTTTTTTTTACGTCGTCATTTTTTTGTGAATTAATCGACAATGGTTAGGAATAACCAGGATAACAAGGCAGCTGAGGAGATACTATATTTTGTTTCAGCAACTTGAAGATGTGTGAAATAGAGCCATTTATGAAATCGTAGTACTTAACATACCCAGGTGTTGCACTATCGTATTCGAACTGCCTGTAGTTAGATATCATAAAATTTACTGTCGCTTCAAGTCCTGGTTTCACAGATTCGGAAGATTTTTCTGCTAGACGGCCACCAGTTTTCAAAATATAGGATTTGACAGTAAACGGATTGGTCTTTCTACAGGACAGCTTTCATACTATTCTGGATTGGATCATGTTTCCTAACCCACTTCTTTAGAGTTCCGAAACCTCTATCGCAGGGTTAGAAGGAGTAACTTCTCTTGTACTTGTCAAAGGCGGACATATGTATGGTCAGTATAAGAACAGTACAAGTCCTGGACTAGTACTGTTGTTAACCTGACTGATGGAAATGGGTGGAGCGTACAGCCATAGTGTTCATATTAATGATACTGTTCTTTCGCTGAATGGATAGAGCTTTAATATATGAACATTTTGGCTATCTCAGATGAAAATGGCTATTTTTGGACTTGTACTGTTCTTCAACTGACCGATTCATATATATATATATATATATATATATATATTATATATATATATATATATATATATATATATATATATATATATATATATATATATATATATATATATATATATATAATTTGTCATAAAATATATGTGCAATTTTAAGATGCACTAGTATCCAGTCGAATAAAATGCTCTATAGGTATATAATTTCCTGGTCTTGATATTGGCAGAACGCGGCAATATTTGGAAAATAATAATTGGCCATGAAACTTTAATAATGTATAAATAGTTACACCACATAATTTTTCATTCGATAAAAACTGGAACAAATAAGCGAGTTTGATGTTCTAAATTTTTGGCAATGCACCTTTCATCAAATACAACACAAATAATATATATATATATATATATATATATATATATATATATATATATATATATATATATATATATATATATATATATATATATATATATATATATATATATATATATATATATATATATATATATATATATATATATATATATATATATATATATATATAAATATATATATATATATATATATATATATATATATATATATATATATATATATATATATATATAGGTATTTCTATCATTGTTACGTCCGTTAACGATCCATCCTTATTGCGTCCCACAGAAACGAACGAGATAGATGTATATACACTGCGTATATTGAAAGAATGCATGTATTTTAGCTAGATAGGAACTTTCGTATCAGAGATTTCTTCTTCTACTCTAGTCGTGATTGCTTACAGAAATCTAATCTTGTTGCGTCCTTTCAAAGGGAATGTTATTGCGTCCTCGTACATGTATATTTTACAATATTGCATCCGGCGTAGTTGCCAAGTTTGGGGAATGTATGAACTGAATTCATGAGTAGAAATTAATACAATATATAAGTTTCAGTCTTATGAATAATATATCATTAAATTTTGATTCAGAAATAAAGATAATTTTTTAGATACCTACATTGTGATGGGATGCAAAGGGAAACATAAGAATATCGAAAAGTAGCCTAAATTATCATGAAACCGCTGTTTTTGAAACCAATTGTTTTTAATGTATTCTTCAAGATGATGATTGATAATTTCGGGATCGCCATTATATTATTGAATAAATGAAAATAAATTGCTATACAAGAGGTTAGTATATTTCTATTCAATTCAACTAAATATCCAGTTTTTCACATGATAATATGAAGCTGAGAGCAAAACTGACATTTAAATGATACAAAAAAAAATCATGAACCTGATTATTACATTAAAAAGGAACCATCAAAATTTTTTTTTTAACTGAACATTGGTCCCATTTTAAATTTCTCCATGTTGAGCATGTAAAATATACTTTCATTTTCTTTAATATTCTCCATTAAAGATGGTTTAGCTGATTTCATCAGCCTCGTTCAGGAAATTACCTTGTTCTGAAAAAAATGAATTGAAACAAAATTTATATAGCGTCTCAATAATTTGAGATCACTGGCAAGAGGAAAAACAATTATTTTATTCCATTTCTTGAGACCTAGGCTATTAGAATCCTGAGAAGATATTTGAAATTTCCAGTTTGACTCAAAAAAATGAAGTAGCGTTTTCGAACTTGATTCTATGTTTCCACTTTCAATATTCATATGAGGACCATGTTTTTTCTATGCATATGTTATGTCAATGTCGCAATACTGTTTCAAGGATATATTCATTGCAAATGTAGGTGAAAAGTATGTATCTTCCTCGGCGCTAATCGTTTTGTTGCTTCAAGAAAATGATCAAAATATTTTGGCTGCAAAGCTGAAAAAACTGATGGTTGACTATTCGACATTTCGATTTGCTGTGGTATATCTGGATGATCTTCCTCTTCAACTTTGAATAATTTTTCTCTTCTTTAGTTCTTCAACCCTTTTGTTTTTAGTCGTATTTCATACTATAAAATACATACTATTGTAGTGTATGTAAGCTGTCAGGCGCAGAAGTATTTTTCCCATTCGTTTTAGACCTCCTAGATCATGATTTTCGAAAAATTTTTCATGTCTGATATATATGTGTTCGGCACATGAAGCACCAAAATTTTTTAGAGTATTGTTGGAGTTATTTGCTACCTTGTCTCTTTGGACCCTGGGTCCTAAGACTCACGGTTAAAGAGATATAATTTTTTGAATTTTTTTCTCAAATTTCCCAAAATTCCGCCTTTAAAGCATCATATGTTTTTTATTAATACCTGTAATGGCCCAATTTTCTCAACTGAATATTCTGTTACACTAATGTGTGCTTGTTCAAATAGTTAATAGTTTCCATTACAAAGGTTGGTACCAAAAGCGCATACGAGGATTTTTATTCCACAAGATTAGTGATTTTGTAAAAATGAATCAACTTAAAAATTCAATGCTGAAAAAAGTAACAACAATTGAGAGCTTCACGCTCCTTGAGAAATTCTTTACTTGATTAACTTTTTAACGGTATGCTACATATTGATAAGAAAAAACATTTCTGCTTCAAATTGCGGATGTTCCTTCAGAAAGACGGAAATCGTTGGGACTTAGCGGGGAAAATAATTTTATTTTTATGATCGTTTATTTGAACAAAAATTAAACTACTAACAGTAATTTAATTTATAACTGGTCTCTAATTATAAATTTTCTTCGAACTGTTCTCCCTTGTTTCTAATGCACGTCTGGCACCTTTTTCTTACTTCAGCCGATACGGTAGCTACTTATTTGTTGAAGCAGAAATATTTCTCTTTTCTGTTCGATCAAAATGTGATTTTCTGATCGTTTATTTGAACAAAAGTTACTGCTTCTTGGTACACATTTTGTGCGATAAAATGAATATTTCTGCTTCAATAAAAAAAAAATTTCCAACAAAATGTGCAATAAGAGAGCAGGTAGGTATTAAATTATTGTTATTAGTTTATCTTTAGTTTGAATAAACGATATCAAAATCACATTTTCTTCGAGCAAAAAGAGAAATATTTCTGCTTCAACAAATAAGTAGCAATCGTAACAGCTGAAATAAGAAAGAGGTGCCAGACGTGAATTAGGAAGAAGGGAGATCAGTTCGAACGAAATTTATAACTAGAGAACAGTTATATATTAAATTATTGTCAGTAGTTTAACTTTTGTTCAAATGAACGATTATAAAAATAAAATTGTTTTCCCCACTAAGTCCGAATGTTTTCCATCTTTCTGAAGGAATATCCGCAATTTGAAACAGAAATGTTTTTTCTTATCAATATGTAGCATACCGTTTATTGAGTAAAGAAGTTTTCAAAGGCGAGTGAAGCTCTCAATTTTTGTTACCTTTTTCAACATTGAATTTTTAAGTTGATTCATTTTCACAAAATCACTAATATTGGCTACTGTGGCTACCATCGAGTCGAATGAGCTGATTATTAAAATATATTAAAACAATGGTAAAAATATGATTATTAAAATACGACTTTAGTGATGGAGCTCTGCTAGCTACTCAAAAGTTTTTTTTTCAATTCTGTGAGATATTTGCTGGCCCAAGGAGGAACATTCATGTTATAATAAGATTAACCTCATTAAACAAGAATAAATCAATAACATTGATTTGTTGAAATTTTGAAATAACAAAAATTGAAAAAGTATCCCTGCAATATAGTATTAGTAAGAACGATTTAAAAGCGAATAATTATCGGTTAGACAAAATACGGCGGAAGATGTAGAAAATCATTCCTCCAGAGATCTAAAAATAGATCGGGGCCAAATCAGTGTTGCCATATTTCGGGACGTAATAATATACCTTTATCATAAATATCAGCAGAGAATATACGAATAGGTGTATATTTACAGAGACCCCTTCAGGAAACATTTCCAACTAAAATATACGCTCTTCTTTCAAATATGTGATATTATTGCATCCGGGCATGCTTTTTATAAGTGGCAATAACAGGAAAATTCGTCAGAGCTGTCAACTCAAAGTCAATATTTCATGTTGCACATAAACCATACTTTCTACATACTTGATGTCATGTGAAATCTACACCATGGTGAGACAAAAACAAAGTTTGACATTATTGCGTCCAATATATGGACGCAACAATGTTAGCCTTTCGTATATATATATATATATATATATATATATATATATATATATATATATATATATTTATATATATATATATATATATATATATATATATATATATATATATATATATATATATATATATATATATATATATATTATATATATATATATATATATATATATATATATATATATATATATATATATATATATATATATATATATATATATATATATATATATATATATATAATATATATATATATATATATATATATATATATATATATATAATATATATATATATATATATATATATATATATATATATATATATATATATATATATATGTATGTATGTATACAAATCCTTTGAAGAAATAAGAGTGTTTGAATAATAAGAATTTAATCAGTTCATAATAACTTTAGAAACAAGAACTTTACCTTAAAATAGATGGCATATGCTACTACAAATCAACCACTCTCTTCACTTTTCTGTGATTTATTATCGATGTCATTGCCCTTAGTAACATTATTTTGGAAGGGAATATTCAGACACATATCTTTAATGAAATAGTTGTTCAAGAAATTTTTCCTAGAATGGGGTTCACAAGTTAACACGTAGAACTCTCCTTCACTTAGGTCATTAGTTTCTTCACGAAACTTTGTTGCAATAGTATTAAAGGCATCCCAAAAAGTATCTGCGCCAGGAGGCTTTCCAACAATTTGCATAAATTTAACATACACTTTTAAAGCAGTTTTTCTCACTTCTTCAGCATCTTTCCTGAAGATTTTTTTTTCTTCATCACTTAAGGTCCAGCGTTCCATGTTTCCCACATATTTCCTCAACCTTCGAACCATATCTACAACATGAGCATGCTTTTTCAACATTATAGCATTCAAGTTTAATGTGAGCATCTCCTCAAGTAATACAATAGCTTTTTTTGGTTCGGCATCATGTAAATTCAAACAACTTTTAATTTTTGAATCAATTTGTAACAGAGATCCCTCAGTTTTAAGCTTTTCCAATATTGTTTCTTTCATGGCTACCAATTTTTCACTAAACATTTTGTTGATATCATGTTCATTTATATCTAAATTGTCGATAAACACATTAGGAGAATCTTTCAACTGTTCAATCTTAAAAGATTCTTTAATCTCTAAAATACATTGTGACATATCTTTATCATATGTTGCTCTTTCATACTCATTTGTAAAATCCTTCAGAGGCCAATTTTTATGTAGCTTAATGCCAATACATTTGTCTTTAATAAAAAAAGGAACATTTTGTAAAGCAGAGTCATAACGGTCTTCAACTGGTAGATTTGCATAGATTTCCTTATGCTTTTCAACATATTTCCCAAATGCTATAAAAGCTTCCAGTTCTTTTTCCAATACATAATCTGTTGAACTCACTTTACTTAGACACAGATCATTTATAACAGGGGTTAAATTCTTTGAAGAATTTTTTTCATCATTCTCCATTTTATCTGAAGTAGTGGTTTTAATTGCATCCTCAAGATTCTCGTCAACATTGTCAGCTTTAATGTCATCTTTGCTACGAGAATTAAGTACAGATTTATTTTCAGTATCAATGATTTCTTTACTTTTTATCTTTTTGGTGTCTCCACAAGTTGCATTTTTGTCTTCATTAACAGAACTTGATGTTGGACTTCTTGAACCACTACGTGAAATAGCTAACTTCTCTTTTTTGGCTTTTAACAAGGAAACTTCATCTATGTTTTTGGCAACAGATACTGAGCGTTTACGCTTTTTAGAAAAATCAGTATTAGTAGACACTGAATCATTCGAAACTGAGTCATCCATTTTATCATTTTCATAATCTTGGCTACCATCAGTACCAGAAGCATTTATAGCTTCTTCAATTTCTTGAATAGAATCATTAAAATCTTTCCGCTTCAAAGGCTTCAACAATTTATGTTTGTTTTTAGAATAATAGAACAGATCTTCCAACTTGATTTGACCAATTTCTCCAGTCCCGTAAAATTTCACCTTATATTTCTTTCCGTTCTCTTCCAAAACTATCGCAGGCCATGCAGGATATCCTTTCACCTTAGCGAAAACCTTATCCCCGATATTGAACCGATTCTCTTTCTTCATTTTCTTATTTATAATTCGTTTTATCTCATATAATACCCCAACAATTATAAATTTATTTTAAAACAATTTGAAAACAAAACAAAACTTTTTAGAACAAATTTTACGAACTATCCAATAACGATGATCATATCCATAGAAATCTTAATATATATATATCATATATGTAGTATATATCTGTGATCATATCCCAAGCCACAGAATTTATTCATATATATTCTTATTTTGTCTCTCTCTTTTCTAATTGAATCGTCTGTATTTCAAGTTAACCAGCCAAATACTTGAAATTTATTTTGCATTCCTTTTCCTTACTTTCTATTTCACATATTTATTATCAATACGGAATTACGTGAAGGACGCATATAAATCATATAATCCTGTGAGAAAAAGTCGTCAACAAATAAGTTAAACATATTTCCTCTGGCGGTCACTTCAGAAACTACAACAAAAAATATTCTTATTTACATTAAATACGTACCTATAGGGAAAACATAATAAGCGATACGCCCTCTACCGGTGTCGAATATTACTAGAGCATGGGAGATAGATTGCTTTGTTTACATCTGTTTACGTGTATTTTATATGAGAAGTTGTTGAGTTTTAATTTTATTTTGGATCGTTTACAAACGTTCAGAAGAGATAAATCACTATTGTTGTGTATTCTATTGTCCATCTTGGGCAAAAAAAACCGAATATAGCTTACATACCTTTCCGAAAGCTGGACAATTCAAAGTTGCATTCCAAACAAAGTTGGGAAACAAGGAAATGTTGGACAGAAGAAAGGTGCGGATTCATAAATTGAAGATTGAAAAAGAATGTCTGAACATAAGAGAGTTGTTCTTTACAGTTTACTGAGAACAATTATTTTCCTTGCAGTAAGTTTGTGGATTTTTCCATATAGAATTATACCAACTAATGATGTGCAATTTTCAGCTAACCGAAAACGTAGAGTTTTTGAAGTCCAATGCTATTCCAACGAAAAATGTTCCACTTTTATCGGAATCTGAACCTGGGACATCATCCAGAGATTCTAGATTATTGTATTTTCTTTCATGTTACAACCAGAGATACTGTTAAAATAATAATAACAAATGATGTTTATTTGCACAACCAAAAGAACAGTTTATCATAACATCAAGAATATGAAATAAATCTTGACTGTATAGCTAGGTAAAAACTAAAATATTCAATTATATAATCAGGAAAACAGAGATTCTATCAAAAAAAACAGACTCTCAGAAGTCCACCGTACTTTTAGGATAGCTGTTATGTCAGGAAAATTCAAAAAATATAATAACTTATTACGTTCAAACCATTCAAGCAGAGTATTCATATTAATTCTTCTTTTATTTCATGTTGTTTCTTTCAGTTTAGCTGGTAAGTACTTAGTTTTGTCCATTATAGTCAAAAATTCTTCAGTTCGTAATGAAAGTAGACATGTCAGAAATGTTTTCTTGAAACTTTTGAAAGTTTTTTTATTTTTTAAATAAATAGGTGTATCATACAGCCTTTTCATGAGGTATACATAGTTCCTTCAACCAATTAATTTATTCGTCCTCTACTTTATTTTATTATTGATTTTCATGTTCAATGATAAAAACTCAGTGTAAATTTCAACTTGATGTAGGTAGGTTATCTACTGTTGAACAGAGATAATATTGTTCTCAATCGAAACACAATGAACCACTAGAAAATACGTAGTCCAAAAAAATACAAATTACGAAGCTAAACGTTCGAAAACTCAAAATGAAATGAGCGTAAATACCATTAACAATCAATGTAAACAAACAGCTAATCTCCCATGCTTTAGTACCGATATTAGCCGTTCCGGCGCTACGATCTTAATTTCGGACGCCTATAGGGAAAACATAATAAGTGATACGCCCCCTACCGGTGTCGAATATTACTAGAGCATGGGAGATAGATTGCTTTGTTTACATCTGTTTACGTGTATTTTATATGAGAAGTTGTTGAGTTTTAATTGTATTTTGGATCGTTTACCTACGTTCAGAAAGATGAATCACTATTGTTCAAATTGGGCAAAAAAACCGAATATAGCTTACATACCTTTCCGAAAGCTGGACAATTCAAAGTTGCATTCCAAACAAAGTTGGGAAACAAGAAAATGATGGACAGAAGAAAGGTGCGGTTCATAACTTGAAGATTGAAAAAAAATGTCTGAACATAAAGAGAGTTGTTCTTTACAGTTTACTGAGATTAATTATTTTTCCTACAGTAAGTTTGTGGATTTTTCCATATAGAATTATACCAACTAATAATGTGCAATTTTCAGCTAACCAAAAACGTAGAGTTTTTGAAGTCCAATGCTATTCCAACGAAAAATCTTCCACTTTTATCGGAATCTAAACCTGGGCCATCATCCAGAGATTCTAGATTATTGTATTTTCTTTCATGTAACAACCATAGATTCTATTAAAATGATAATAACAAATGATGTTTATTTGCACAACCAAAATAAGTTTATCATAACATCAAGAATATTAAATAAATCTGGACTCTACAGCTAGGTGAAAACTAAAATATTCAATTATATAATCAGGAAAACAGAGATTCTATCAAAAAAACCAGACTCTCAGAAGTCCACCGTACTTTTAGGATAACTGTTATATATCAGGAAAATTCAAAAAATATAATAACTTATTACGTTCAAACCATTCAAGCAGAGTATTCATATTAATTCTTCTTTTATTTCATGTTGTTTCTTTCAGTTTAGCTGGTAAGTACTTAGTTTTGTCCATTATAGTCAAAAATTCTTCAGTTCGTAATGAAGGTTGACATGTCAGAAATGTTTTCTTGAAACTTTTGAAAGTTTTTTTATTTTTTAAATAAATAGGTGTATCATACAGCCTTTTCATGAGGTATACATAGTTCCTTCAACCAATTCATTCATTCGTCCTCTACTTTATTTTATTATTGATTTTCATGTTCAATGATAAAACCGCAGTGTAAATTTCAACTTGATGTAGGTAGGTTATCTACTGTTGAACAGAGATAAAATTGTCCTCAATCGAAACACAATATATCACAGGAAAATACAAAGTCCAAAAAAAACACAAATTACGACGATAAACGTTCGAAAACTCAAAACGAAATAAACGTCAATAGCATTACAACCAATGTAAACAAACAGCTAATCTCCCATGCTCTAGTACCGATATTAGCCGTTCCGGCGCTACGATCTTAATTTCGGACGCCTATTACCTAATCCCTTCATGATTTTTTCCTTAGTTCATGGTCTTTTCTAGATGGACTTTATTCATGAGAAATATGAAATTTGAATTATTTTTCTACGAAATATATGTTTGCTATCTTCAAATTTCTTAAAAATGCTCGTTTATAAGGATTTTTTTCAACACTACGTGTCAAAAAGATTTTTAACACGAGTGTTAAAATATTTTTTACACTGTACCTTAAAACGTACACTTTTAAAACTCGAAAAAGGCACTTTTAATGGCTGGTGTACAAAAAAGCAATTTGGATAACTACATTTCTAGATTCCAGAATAAATCTAAAGCGGCATGGTAGGTTATAAATAGCTTAACCAAACAACTAACTAAGAATGAGGAAAGGAAATCTGGCATTTTTGGTGATTGATTTCAATAACACTTATTTATCATTTACAGATGTCACACAAACCAATCGGCAAAAAAAACTTTTTTCGGCATGTTCGATATACATGAATCTGAAGTCGTTTCTACAGTGAAATCCCTAAAAAAACAAAAATACATGCAGGCATGATGGATCCCTATGAATCTTGTTGAGGAATCTATCCACATGATACCTGGCCCTTTGCCTTGTATTATAGATCGATATTTCAAGGAAGGAGTATTTCCAGATGACTCAAAACTGGCTATAGTGAATCCAAAATATAAGAAAGGTGATCTATGGAAATTTGAAACTACAGAGCGATAAGTATCCTGACGACCTTCTCAAAAGTCTTTGAAAAGCTTCTACTGAATGGATTGTTGTTTTTTCACAAAATTCTACATTATTGTCCAACGTCAACATGGTTTCATAAAACATAAAAATATTGAAACTGCTGTATTTGAATTAACTAACTCTATAATTGTTGCTCTTGAAAAAAAGGGAAATCCCCATTGGTCTCTTCTTTGATGTCTCGAATGCTTTTGACTGCGTGGATAATGATCTATTACTGGAGACTTCAAATCTGTGGAATTAGACAGCTGAATCTTCTGAGAAGTTAACTTGACCAATAGGGCACATGAATTCATCAAAACCGTGAATGGAACTCCATACGCCTCTGATGAAAGAAATATTATAAAGGGTGTGCCGCAAGGGAGTGTACTGGAACCTCTCTTATTTGTTGTTCACATACATTCTTTGGCTACATTGTGCTCCCTTGATTTGTTTAGGCCTATGATGTATGAGGCTTGATACAGTCTGCTGAATCTCCATCTGCTGTCCTGGCTTCGGCTGCTATGGTGGATAAGGTTAAGCGCTGGTGTCGTGACAGCGGGCTGATGGTCAACTTGCGGAAGACTGAGAGTGTGTTATTTCCTTTTGTTTCTTGAGAATGTTGTTGACATGCACCTGAAATGCGGCCCACATGCCAAACAGTTTAGGAAGAGACTGAATTCTGTCTTATAAACTTTATTTATGCTGAGAGATCAAGTAAACTTAAATATTCTTAAAGTATATATCATGCCAATTTTCAATCATTATTATCTTACGGCATCATTTCTGGGGTGTCGGGAGCATTTTTATCGCTCGAAACAAGACGATGAGATTGGTCTTGTCTTGGCTATAGAGAATCGTGTCGAGGCTACTTCAAGAGCAATAATATTATTACTTTATATGGGTTATATTTATACCGGTTACTCCTGTTTTTTTCGGAAAAAAGAAACAGTACTTTGAAAATTGCAGAAATGTTAATCAAACCCGTCGAACATTTCCTTATTTTGTCCCTCATCACACTACATCACTCAAGAAAAAGAACACTCAATCTATGGCAAAATGGATGTTTAATGACCTTCGCGCTGATTCGAGGGAGAATGTTGACTAGTACGCCTATTCAAGAGTATACACATATTTGAGCTGTATAACTTCGAGGAGTATATGGGCTACCGTGTTTACGATATAACATATATATATATATATATATATATATATATATATATATATATATATATATATATATATATATATATATATATATATATATATATATATATATATATATATATATATATATATATATAAATTATTTATATATATATATATATATATATATATATAATATATATATATATATATATATATATATATATATATATATATATTATATATATATATATATATATATATATTATATATATATATTATATATATGCATACCTTTACAAATGGGCGCCAAACATTTTTCATTGGATCTATGGCAAATTGGTGTTTTCTATGTTATAACCTTCGAAATAATTCTCACTTGTATATATAATTGTTTTGTATATATATACTAGTATATATATGTATATAATATATATATATATCATATATACTGATATATTATATAATAAGATATATATATTATATAGTATATGACAAGTAGAGGCAGGAATTATCGGTATAAGGCCCCGCTTGATAGGAATGATGCCGTTGACACGTGTTTTTTCGGAACTCTTTGGTCCTTCATACAGAAAACGGCGTAGCCAAAGCATTGGAGTTGAAAACTTGGAGAGATTGAAAATAGACAGACAAAGCGAAATCCCCTGCCACTTAATTTTCATCTCCAAAGTTTTCCAATCCAATTGCTGTGGCTACGCCGTCTGATGAGGACCAAAGTAGTCGCGAAACACGTGTCACAACGGCTTGGCAACTCCACTATATAGCGGGCTGATACCGATAAATTCTGCTCTACTTGTTTAATAATTTTCCGACGACCTAATTTCTTTTATTATATATATATATATATATATATCATATAATTATTTATATATATATATATATATATATATATATACTATACTATATATATATATATATAATATATATATATATATTATATACTATGTATATATATTATATATTATAATATATTATTATGATATGATAGATATTAAATATATAAATATAATATATATATATATAATAGATATATATATATATATATAATATATATATAGATATATATATATATAGATATTATATATATATATACTATAATATATAATATATTTATATATATATATATATATATAGTACTATTGTATATATATAATATAGTATATATATATAATATATATATATATATATATATATATCTATAATACAGTGAGAAATTATATTCAAAGGTATACATCGGGGAAAAAAAAACCATTTGCCATTTAGATCCAAATGAAAAATGTTGCGCCAAATTTGAAAGGTTATACACTAGGAAATATAAGCAGTAATCAAGTGTGTTGCAATGAGGTAATATGATGGATTTTTAAACTTGACAACTTGAAGTACTTCAGACGTTGATTGTTGATAACTTTCCCTTTCTTATCGTAATTAAAGTTTGAAAATGTACATTTACAACATACAAGAAAAAGAATTCGCCCCTTACGCATTTGGTATACTTGCAATGGCATTTAGTTTAAAGGCAAATGAAGAGATCATTTAGTGTTGAATATCCTGAGAGACCGGTTCCGTCCATAAGAAACAATAATCAAGATAACAGCAAAATTTAAGAACACAGGTTGTTTGCAAACATCCCATCAGAGATCCGGAGTTAGAGCAACCATAACAAAATCAAATGAAAATAAGAAAGAATATATGTAAAATGAAATAGTGTTGTCGAGAACACAGCAGTATAGTAAGTTTTCAAGAATCAATAACCGCTGCCCATTCCATTTCAACAAAGTTCGGTGGAATGCGAAATTCTAACGCAAAAGAAAAAATTTAGATGACTACCAAAGTACCACAATGTACCAAAGAAATTAAAAGTAGGTGACCTTCTTTATTTTCGGAATCGTTTTTTTTGTTAAGAGCTACTGCTCCTTGGAATGTTAATAACTGCTCGTTCTCAACTACGACTAGTTACCACATCTGATTGTCTTATGTTCAATTGATTTTGTATGGTGCTCCTAATCCCGAATCTCGGATTGAAGATGTTTGCAAACTAAAATGTTCTTAAATTTTTGCTGCTATCTTTGATAAATAAAAGTGTTTTTCTTTCGCTTTTCAGTCTTTATTTTCATTTCATTGCAGTTAACGCTAACTTCCTACGTGTCAACGCTGCGCCAGGTAGAGCCGGAGGCGTATGTGGGAATTAGTAAATTCTTGCATTTTTTTGTAACGTAATACAGACCTTGTCACAGGTGATAACCTGCCAACAGGTTTCCTATCCGGTCTAGCCGTAGCGTATAATGGCGGGCATCACTTTAGATAATAAGATTAACTATCTTCCTTGAAGATCAAAGCAAATTATGACAAATGCGACGTATCAATAAATATCGCTAAGCAACGGAACAAAGTAATCTGTATTGTTTGTTTTCACCTAATGTATACCTCTGAAGATGATTCTCAAACGGTATGTCGCTATGTGTCGACGGTTGGGAGGGAATAGCGAAACTATCTGAGCCTGCGCGCAAGGTGGTGAATTTTCCGCAACTCTGCCGGACGCTGGTTACATGTTTTATTGAAATGCTATAAAGTGGGGTAAAATGGGACACGATACTTGTTTTGTGTAGTTAATTGTGGGAATACGGGCAAGAAATAAAATAGTACTGTAAAAGTATTAAACAAGTTTTCCTAACGTCAACTCATAAACTTCTTACAAAGGCAAGAAAATGGATAAGAATTAGTCAAAAGAGTAAACGTGAGTAACCTAACCTACTATCGAAATAACAGTGAGCACAAAATATTGATTCACGCCTAACACTCTCTCGCAGGGCTCTAAATTCTTGAAAGTGGTGAAATTATTCACCTGCAGTGAAAATTTCACCAATTGATCTTTCACCCGTGTCATCTCGTTTTGGCATTCCTTGAGTTCTAGGTGAATTTAAACTCGAGGTGAAAAATGAAAATTGCAATTTTGACAAACGTGCGGAACACAGAGTCATTTGTGAAAGAAGTAAAATCTATCAATAACCCTACTTATCGTATATGTTGTTTGTTTTTTCCGTCGATTTTTACGAAAAAATTTTTCAACCGTAGTTGAATCGATTATTTATTAAGATGTCTAGAATTGAAGTGTGGAACATGCTTTCTAAGAAAGCAAAAAGAAACAATATAATAGAAATTATAAAACAAAGACGAGGAATTAAGGAAAGGACGATTTACCAATTCCCTTTACACAAGGAATTTTAATTTGTCATCATGACAGGTTTCAAACTTATACTAATTAATTTATTTTAATGAAAGACTAGGCAATGTTATCGTCGTAATATAACCTACAAAATAGCAAACGTAAGTGTTCATACAGAACTTCTTTTGCCAAATTAATGACTTACCTGTGCTGCCTTATAGAAGAATATCAAACGTTGAGCTATAATCTATTAGTACTTCCAATTTTTTCTACATTGCCCTAACATGTAATTGCAACACAAATCTTTGATATTGTAGCTTTACTTATATTAAAAGATCATCAATGAAAGCGTCCGGGCTTAAACGTTCCATCTTTCAAAGACGGTTAGGCGGGGCGGCACGAGGTAAGCACATAGCGAATATACTAATATTATATATATAATTTATATTATATATATTAAATATATATATATCTATATTATAATTATATATATATATATATATATATATATATATATATATATATTGTTACGAAAATGTCTAAAGCCGACTCTGTGTTCTCTGGAATATTCGATGAACGTTGAAGTAACCGCCCTCTTAATTCGAAGACTAGGAACATTCTGGAAGCTTCTCGAAGGAATGACAAAGACATATAAAAGCGACCATAGAAGAGGCGAGGGACAGTCTACAGTTTACAGTGAATTACAGACATTACCGTGTTATTAAAGAATAACGAAGCTTGTGTTTTTTTTTGAAGTAGTGACAGTTATTGAAAAGTGTGGTTATTTTTAAAATTTTGTTTTGTAAATATATACCGATTTGTTTATTAATTAAATTTAGTTAGTTATTGGAAATCATCCTAGAGAACCCGAATTCGTAACAACTGGTGTCAGAAGTGGGATGCCAATAACCAGAAAAATGGAATCGATGATTGAAAAACTAATGCAAAAATTCGCCGAACAACGTCAACGGGAGAAATTGGAAGAGCAGAAACGTCGAGAACAGGAGAAATTGGAAGAGCAGAAATGTCGAGAACGGGAGAAATTAGAAAAACAAAAAACGTCGAGAGCAAGAAAAATTAGATGAATTACAAAGATTACAGAAAATCCTGGAAGACCTCGACAAACGTAGGAAGGAGGATAATGAGAATTGAGAGGTGAAATAACTGAAGAAAATAGTACATGTGAAGGAAGACCTGGAGGAGCAATTGCATGATTTAGAAAAGCGAATATCTACAATGGAAAGAAATGAATCAAAAGTAATGTCAAATCCAGTCCCCAGACAGAAAGTTTCGAAGCACCTACTTTTGATGGAGATTCTTCCTGGCCAATATTCAAACGACAGTTTTGAAGCAGCAGCCCAAGCTAATGGTTTGGACAGATGAAATGAAAGTAGTAGAACTGGTTTTGTCCCTCAGAGGTAAAGCTGCAGAACTGTTACAAAAATTGTCAGTAAAAGAGCAGGAAGATTACATAACTCTAATAAAATCCCTAGAGTTGAGATATGGTGATGATCATAAAGAAATGTTTGTATCAGGCTCAATTAGAAGGTAGGCATCAATTGGCAAATGAATCACTGCAAGAATTTCAGGCCGAAGTAGAAAAAGTTGACTCGGTTAGCCTACCCAATGGCTCCAGATGATATCCTTGAGCAATTGAGTGTCAAATCTTTTGTTAATGGGTTAAAAGACACCGACCTGATTCAACATCTGAAAAATTTTGAGACCAAGAACAGGAAATGATGCTTTAGTGAGGGCTCTAGAATTTGAAACAGCAAAATTAACATCTTGTAATAACCGAGCAACACACACAGAGCTCGAAAAGTGGAAGTAGAGGAAAAATAATACACTTGGAGTAGATATATTAGAACGGTTAGACAAACTCATTTCGTCCTTTGAAAAGAACCGAGTATCTTTTAAGGGTGAATGTTACTCGTGTGGAAAATATGGACACACTAGTAGAGAATGTCGTTCCAGAATGAACAGAGGCAGAGATGACAAACCGAAACAGAGGAAGAGATCATCCTCACCAGCACCTAGGAGGAATCAGGAAAAACTACCACCAGTCAGAGTAAAGGGCAAACTCTGACTGGGGAAGTGACAGCCCCCAGGACCGTTTTCATTAGAAGCATTGCAGGTGGAAGCTTATCAGTTAATGGCTCAATCTCAGGACAACCTGTGAAGGTAATTGTTGATACTGGCGCTGAAGTATCATTAGTTAGGCCTGATATATTACCAACATCTAAAATTACTCCAATGAGGTACAATATAACTCTGAAGACAGCAACTGGTCAAAGGAGCTATATTCGTGGAGAAGCTGAGATTTTATTGGAAATTGGGGAAGATTGCAGATTCCACACAAAGTTCTTTGTAGCAGACATTACTGATGAGTTTATTTTTGGGTATGGACATTGTGAAAAAAATATGGATTAGTCTACGAGAAGAATACTGGAATTTTAAAGATTGGAAATGAGGAATTCATTCCAAACTATGGCTCCAATGAAAATCAAGTAAGTCTGAAAACAATTCAAGCCTATAAGATACCTGCTTGCTCAGAGCATATTATCTATGTAAGACCAGAACACGATCCTGGGTGGTGTGTTGGACTCATTGAACCTAAATTAGGACTGTACATTTTTAAACGGCTAGGACTTTATCTCTGACAAAACGAAAACATCCCTGTAAGAGTAGCTAATATTAGTAACGAACAGCTGAAATATTGAAGAAGGAAAAAACAGTGGCTACATTGGAACCAGTGTCGTGGATAGCTCGATGTGAGGAACCAGCTAATATACAGAAACTAAGAAAAAGTATGTCGATTTCACTAAATTGGAGACTTCAATGGAAACATTTATCATCAGAACAGATAAAATTGGCTCGAAAATTTATCCACGAAGAAAGCGACCTCTTTTGAAGACCAAGAACTCGAAGGAACTGGTTTTAGTTGCCCACCGGATCAACACAGGGAATGCCCACCCTATACGACAAGCTCCTCGAAGACTTCCATTAGCTAAACAATCAGAAGTAGCTGAATTAATCGAATCCATGAAGGAGAAGGGAGTCATAGAAGAGTCATAAAGTCCATGGTCAGCACATGTTGTTCTAGTTAACAAGAAGGATGGGACAACGAGATTTTGTGTCGATTATCGGAAACTTAATGATGTTACCAAGAAAGATAGCTATCCACTACCCAGAATAGATGACATATTAACAACACTGGCGGGATCAAAGTGGTTTTCGACATTAGATCTAAAGAGTGGATACTGGCAAGTAAAGATACACCCTGATGATAAAGAGAAAACTGCCTTCTCAACTGTAAGTGGATTGTACCAATTAATGTTATGCTTTTGGGTTATGCAATGCACCGGCAACGTTTGAACGACTCATGGAATTGGTTCTGAAAGGATTAACTTGGAAAAACCTGTTTAGTATACCTAGATGATGTGATGGTTATGGGAGCATCCTTCGAAGACCACTTGAAAAATCTGAAAGAAATTTTCAGCAGATTTAGGAATGCTCATTTGAAATTGAACTATAAAAAGTGTTGCCTATTTCAAAATCAGGTACATTTTCTAGGACATACAATTATCATCTAGTGGAATACATACATCAAAGGATAAGGTCGAAAGCAGTAAGAGAATGGCCAAGACCGAAAGACAAACATGAGGTTAGAAGTTTTCCTAGGACTATGTACCTATTATCGGAGATTTGTAGATAAGTTTGCTGATATAGCTAAACCATTACATAAAATTAAACTGAAAATAAAGCCACCTTCAACTGGACAAGAGAGTGTGAGGCAGCATTTCGACAACTTAAAGCTGCACTTTGCTCAAGCCCTATTTTGTCGTATCCACAGGCTACAGGGACTATTTATTCTAGATACGGATGCTAGCAATATGGGCATTGGGTCTGTTTTGTCACAAGTACAAGGAGGCGAAGAAAGAGTCATCGAATATTACAGCAAAACTTTCAACAAATCAGAAAGAAACTATTGCGTTACTCGAAAGGAATTGTTAGCTCTGATAAAATCCATAGAGCATTTTCACAAGTACCTTTATGGAAGAAGATTTTTGGTTCGGACTGACCATGCAGCACTCAAATGGTTATTGCAGATGAAGATTCCAGAGGGCCAAATCGCAAGATGGATAGAAAGACTGCAACAATATGACTGCAAAGTAGAACATCGACGAGGAAAAATCCATAATAATGCTGATGCTTTATCCAGACGACCATGCAAAGAAAGAATGTCGCCACTGCAAGAAAATTGAAATGAAAGAAGGAATAATCGATTTGAGGAGAACTACCATCGACGTGAAACTGGGATGGACGACAGAAGGATTAAGTGAGGCACAGAAACAAGTTCCTGAAATAAAGCATCTCAGAGAATGGAAATGACTCGACCGTAGACCTTCCTGGAAAGTTATTTCAACAAATGGCGCTAAAACGAAGGCACGGTGGGCGCAATGGGATTCCTTAATTCTTGAAAATGGGTTACTCAAGAGGAAATGGGAAAGTCCGGATGGTAAAGAAATCAAAACCCTCTTAGTGGTGCCAACCAGCAAAGTGCAAGAACTTCTACAGGAAATCCACGGTGGAAGCTCAGGGGCCCATTTTGGCGTGAATAAGACAAATTGCAAGGATAAGGGAAAAGATTTTTATTGGGTCTACTGCCGTGATGACGTAGAAGCTTGGTGCAGAAAATGTCCAACATGTGCAGCCACTAAGGGACCCTCAAAAGAGAACTCATGGAAAAATGGAGAAATACAATGTAGGGCTTTCCATTTGAAGAGGATCGCTATTGATGTTGCCGGGCCATTTCCAACTTCTAACGATGGAAATAAATACATTACTGGTTGTCATGGATTACTCTCAGCAAGTGGCCCGAAGCCTATGCTCTTCCGAACCAAGAGACTGAGACTGTCGCCACGTGTAACTGGTAGATTCAGTTCATATCTCGATACGGAGTTCCACTGGAATTGCACTCAGACCAGGGAAGAAACTTCGAAAGCGAAGTTTTTAAGAAAGTGATGGAGATATTGAACATCCGAAAGACCAGAACCACTCCATTACATCCACAGTCTGATGGATGGTGGAAAGATTCAAATCGTACCATGGAACAATACCTGTCGAAGATTGTGGCTGATCACCAAAGGATTGGGACAGACATTTGCCAGTACTGCTGATGGCTTATCGAGGATCGGTTCATGATTCCACAGGTCATACTCCAGCAAAGATACTCTTTGGTAGAGAATTACGTTTACCATGTGATTTGCTGTTCGGTACTCCCGAAAGATACACCATTGGAAGTAAAGACTTATGCAGATGAATTGAGACTGCACCTAAGCAAGAATCCATGAGCACGTCCGGGATAAGATAGATGCTAGTACTGACAGAATGAAGACCAGATACGATTTGAGGGCGAACTCAAGCCGGATTTAAAGAAGGAGATTTAGTATGGTTGTACAATCCCCAGCGAAAGAAAGGGTTATCACCTTAAATTGAGCCAGAATTGGGAAGGAGCCTATAAAGTCACAAAGAGGATAAATGATGTTGTCTACCGAATCCAACGCCACTCCTAGGACGAAGCCTAAAGTTTGTACATGTAGATAGGCTTAGCAAAGTATCACGGTGGAGGTGTATCAGAAGATTTTGATCGGGACGATCAAACTTAAGAGGGGGGCAGTGTTACGAAAAATGTCTAAAAGCCGACTCTGTGTTCTCTGGAATATTCGATGAACGTTGAAGTAACCGCCCTCTTAATTCGAAGACTAGAACATTCTGGAAGCTTCTCGAAGGAATGAAAAGACATATAAAAGCGACCATAGAAGAGGCGAGGAACAGTCTACAGTTTACAGTGAATTACAGACATTACCGTGTTATTAAAGAAGAACGAAGCTTGTGTTTTTTTTGAAGTAGTGACAGTTATTGAAAAGTGTGGTTATTTTAAAATTATTGTTTTGTAAATAAATACCGATTTGTTTATTAATTAAATTTAGTTAGTTATTGGAAATCATCCTAGCGAACCCGAATTCGTAACAATATATATATATATATATATATATGAAGGTAATATTATGTTTCACGTGATAATTTGGTACTGGCTATATACATTTGAGATTTCAGCTCAAAACGAGCGTCAGCATACAGAAATTTCACCATTGTACAATCCTGATTGTCGAAAAAATGGAGATAATATTCTGCTACTACTAAGGGTACCTACATAATTGTAACTCACACAATGATTCAGTAGACATATGAGCACGTTCAATCAAAAAAAAAATATTTTAACTGGATTTAATTAAAATAGAATATTAATATTATAATATACGAAATTTGGCATATTATATATCAGACTCCCAAAATAACATTATCCAACCACAACACAATAGTAGTTAATACTAAGAGAGAACTGACTCAAGATGGCGGCCATCGAGGTGGGGGGACCTTTCCGTCTACGTCAAATCGATGGATGCTATGACGTCATGGGGCCGGGGGCCCTCTGTCATCTAATATAGACGCTCCTTCTCCTCGATCCTGGCCCGGGGGGCCCTGACTATCCCTCTCTCTCTCCTGAGGTTCCTCTCACTCCTTCTCATCGATCCTAACCCTAGCTGAAATATTAATAAATGAAAAAAGCTGTGTTGGGATTCGAACCGCAGAATTTGTGCACCAGAGTCTAGTACTCAGACCGGTCATCCATCAACCCATTGTTATAATTAGGATTGAGCGAGTGATATAACTAACTTGCGCAGAGAGGATTCCGTAAACCTTGAATCATAGATATCTCATCATACGTCATCCGATCTGTTATTCGTAACTGTCAAATGTCATCTTGAATCATAGATATCTCGGAGCATAGAACTGTAATACGTTAAACGTTCAAATTTTGAATACAATTCCAACACCCTCCCCTCTGTTGGTGAGATTGTGAATGATGAGAATACAGTGACCTGTCATACACGATCCACCATCTGTTGACCAGGTTCTGAATGACGATTATACAGTGATCTGTAAGATCGTTAGTTTTTTTTTT
>JARQZK010003059.1:125000-127156 GCA_030704885.1 Cynegetis impunctata | reverse complement strand
CTATAGTTTGCTACATCTTCCCTATTTCCGCTCTCATAGATGGGTATGATCTTGGCTATTCTCCTCTCATTGGGGAAGATACTTTGTCTTAAATATCGACTTAATATTATCTTCAGTGGTTGGACAATTACGTCTGATAATGACTTTATGAATCCAGTCATTCCATAAACGTCCTGAGCATGTTAATTCTTCACCTGGCCTATAAATAATTGCCAATATTTCAAACTCTGAAGTATCTTCAAATATGCAATGGGCATCAGTGACCTGTATATGTTGCCTCAGTTCCCGCTCAGCATCACATGAAGCTCCTGAGCATATTTCATTATTGATTTTTGCTCCTACACTTGCATTAAAGTCATTGAAGTCATCTGATTTTAGGGTCGACTGGATTTTGCATGGTTTTCTGCTATTGGTTTCCTTGTTTATAATTGACTATTTGGTCTTTATTTTACTATCTGAATTATCAATGAGATGTTCGTGGGGTCTTCTTTTATTTTCATCTGAAATCTTTTGAAGTAATGATTTGCTCATCTGTAGGCCTCCAAGGTATTTTTACTTCTTGTTACCTCAAAAATGATATCGCATATCTCCAATTGATTTTTTATTCTTTTCACTTCTTCGTTTTTTGTGTTCATCGTTTCTCGTTTTGAAATTTTTACTTGATTCATAGGTGCATGCTGATCCAATGGTGACTTGAGGAAATCAAAGAACACTAGAAAAGCACCTGCAGCTTTTCTTTATGAAGAATATTTTCTTAGTCTATGGATCTTAACAATTTGAGCATCATGGTCACTCAGATGAAAGTTTTCAGTGTATGACTACGTTGCCTCAAAATTACAGAAGAAGTTATCAATACAGGTGGCGCTGGATGGATTTTCAAAAAAATGCTTGCAGTTATATGAATTGAATAATTTTATCATAATATATACCTTATGTTCACGAGTTTCATCATATTAACATGAAAATCTACAACCACTGCCACTGCATTCTTTGTTGCAATGCTACTTTATGTAATGCCTCTTCCATATTTTCCAAAAATTCAGAAATAGGAACGTTTGGTGATCTATATAATGCGTTTCTCTTCGGGAATTGCTACTATTGATATTTCTCCTATTAAGTCCTTCTTATGTTCTTGAATTGAAGTAACTTCTTCGAATTTTATATAAAATCTCAGCAGAATCAAGGAACCCCCATGCCTGCTTCTCGAGCGATTTAACCTGTCAGCAACTATATAATTTTGTAAAGGCAACTGCTCTGAAATTCTTTTTTCATTTTCTACGATCCAGTGCTCTGTAATCAGGTAAAAGTTAATTGAGGCATGAATTTAATGCAGTAGTTTCATTTCCCATTGACTGTATGTTGATATTCAAAATAGTAAATATTTCAGCTACCTTCTTTGGTTTTGTTATGTGGAGTTTTGAACCAGGGCTCATCATAAAATTCATGTTGTTTTTGTAGTTCTCAATTTTTAATTTTTTATTACTCAATTTTAAATCATAGCTACTAAAATCCATACCACCTGGCCATAATTAGCTATCATACACTTTATCATTAAATTGGAAGCCAATTCCTATTTGGAAACATTTTGTATTTCTCCTTATGGTATGTCTAATATTTCAACTGAGATTTCGTCATTTTCGATTAGCTTCAACTTTTGTTTGAGGTAATTTTGTATATTTTCTTCACTGACCTGATGCTTCACTCGCGAGATGAATAACCAAACTTTTTTAGCTTCTGGAAAAGTCCTGGGTTTTTTACTAGAGCTGTGCCCACCGTCATCGGTTTTCTGTCCTGCTTATCCCTAATGGCTTATGCTGTGATTGAAAATGTCAATTTTCCAGCCTTATTAAGGGTTTTTAATGGTTATGATGTTTTCAGGTGAAATATTTAATTCATTAACTCCTTGTGTTCATGAACTTAGTTTCTGGTTAAGTTCTTTTTTTGGTTGCTATTAATTTCTTTATTTATGTATATTCTGCTGACTCCACTATAGGACTTAGTGCTTCTTTGTGTTGTGTTATTAACCTCATTTCTAAGTTGCAGTATTTTTCCGTTTGAACTCTCATCAATATTTTTCAGTTTACTATTTACCCTTATTATCGTTAGAGGATTTTGATTTTCTACGTTTATCTTCTGTTGCTAATTGAACTAACTGG
>JARQZK010003059.1:100000-115000 GCA_030704885.1 Cynegetis impunctata | reverse complement strand
CATAACATCCGATGGTTTTGCCAGGAGTTTTGAATCCAGTTGACTCAGTATCCTCATATGTCCAACCCAGTTTCCAGGTAGGAGCTTCCCGTTGAGGGATATTCTCATTGCTTCCAGCAGGCTGCATTTCCTCACATGTAGATGTAAGGGAGGCAGATCGAGTATACACTCAAGCGCTGCTGTGGGAGCTGTACGCATAGCTCCCGTAACACCACTGCAGGCCAGCCTTTGCAGTTTTTGCAGCCGGTTGCGTGTGGTGACCTCTTCGGTTTTTGTCCACCATGCTAAAGACGCATAGGTGACAATCGGGCGTACTACCGCAGTGTATAACCACAGTACCATTTTCGGTTTCATGCCCCAGGTCTTTCCAAAGAGTCTTTTGCAGGCCCACATAGCCGCTGTGGCTCTGGAAAGAGTCCTATCTATATGTTTCCTCCAGTTGAGTTTACTGTCCAGGATAACACCTAGATATTTGCATTCACTAGAGAAGTTTAGAGTCTGGCCATTTAGGACCGGAGCTCTTAGGCGGAGGTTCCTTCTTCTAGTGAAAGGAATCAGTGTTGTCTTCGAGGGATTGACAGTGAGCCCCTCTTCCTCGCACCACTTTTCGATAATACTGAGGGCAAGTTGCATTCGGCTACTTATAGAGCCCTCATGCTTGCCTCTTACAGTTACCACTATGTCGTCGGCGTATGCCTGGGCGTTGAAACCATCTACCGTAAGCTTCTCCAGAAGACCATCCATGACCAGGCTCCACAGCAAGGGTGATAGTACCCCTCCTTGAGGGCATCCCCTGCACGTCAGCACTGTCACTTCAGCTTCCCCCAGATATGCTGTGACGGTTCGCCCTTTCAACATAGCTGATATCCACTTCACAGTGGAGGGTTCTATCCCTTTTCGTTCCGCTGCATTACATATGGAAACATGTAGGGTATTATCAAAATGCCCCCCCGATATCTCCAAACATTGCAAGTAAAATCTCCTTTGCATTGAGGGTGCCTTCCACCTCTCTAAGAAGATGATGAAGAGCGTCTACAGTCGATCTACCCGCCCTGTAGGCAAACTGCTTGTTGTGGAGCTTAACACTTCCCCTTATGTTGTTGTCTATTATTTTCTCCATGGTCTTCAGGAGAAAGGAGGTAAGGCATATGGGTCGATAGGATTTAGGCTCTGTGGAGCCTTCCCGTCCCCCTTTGGGTATGAATACTACCCTTGCTTCCCTCCATGATTTCGGAATATAGCCCCTTGCATAGCTGGCCTTGAAAAGCTCAACCATCGGGGTTATGATGAATTCAACACCTTTCTGAAGCATGGCCGGAAAGATGCCGTCCATGCCAGCTGATTTGAAGGGCTGAAAACTCTTTATCGCCCACTCAATTCTTCCTGGTGTGAATAGTCTACCAGCTTTCTGAAAATCCCACCTGGTGGGGTTGTATACCTCTCCAGTGCGGACATTATCTCTGGTAATAATCTGCTTAGAGCCAGGGAAGTGAGTCTCTAATAGAACTCTCAGGCTCTCTTCAGGTCATTCGAAAAATCCCCACATGGCTTCTTTATTTGGCCAATTGGGTTGGAGTGATCTTTAGATAGTGCCTTTTGAAGTCTAGCTGCAGGGGCAGTTTTATCTATTCCCTCACAGAAACTTCTCCAGGACTGCCTTTTGGCTTTTCTAACCTCTTTGTTGTAATTTGTCAGGGCCAGTCGATAGGCATCCCAGCTGCCTTCTCGCTTAGCCCTGTTGAAAGCTTTCCTAGCCGCTTTCTTGAGGTTCTCAAGTTGTTTATTCCACCAGGGAACGTCTCTGGAGATCGTTTTCTTCCTGAGTGGACAGCTGTTCTCAAAAGCTCTCTTCAAACATGACGTAAAGTGGGCAGAGGCGTTATCCACATCCTCATTTGAGCTGATGTTGTATCTCAGGCCTTCCAGTTCCGACCTTAAATGGGCTGCGTAGAGTTCCCAGTCAGTCTTTCTGGGTATCCTGCATTCAACATCAGCTGAAGCTATTGCTTCAACATCGAATTCAATTGCCGTATGGTCTGACATGGATGGTTCTTTTGAGACCCTCCAGTTCTTGACCATTTCCGCAATAAATGGTGTCACCAGCGTAAGGTCAATTACTTCCCTTCTAATCGCGTTCATAAAGGTTGGACTGTTACCTACATTTGCTATTCCTACATTGTGAGAAAACAGAAAATCAAGTAAATCCTCACCTCTGTGATTAATGTCCGTGCTTCCCCATACCGTGTGGTGTGCATTCGCATCGCAGCCCAGAATAAGTTGTTTCTGCTCCTTGCGGCACCATTCCACGAGGCGTTGGACTTCCTCTGGTGGTGGGCTGATGGCGTCACCCGGAAAATAGCCTGAGGCAAAGACCACCTGCCTCCTACTCTTTCCCGTCTGCACCACAATCAGAGCCGCAGCAAGGTCCCTGGTGAGGAACTCTGTAAGTGGAAGGCAAGTTAGTCCCTTTCTGAGAATAAGCATAGCTCTTGGACTTACTGACCTATTGCAATATATCATTTGATATAGGTTATTTGGAAGGCCCCTGATTTGACCTCCATTTATCCAGGGCTCCTGTATCAGCCCTATGTCGATGCGCCTTCTAGACGTTCTCCAGCATAAGGCACTAGATGCTGCCTTTGAGTGCTGGAGATTTATCTGAAGGCACGTCAGCCGTTCGTGCCCTATGGGGTGGTCTGTCCACTAGGCGGTTTGGAGGGAGCCGCAGGTTTTATACTGCTGGACTTCCCTTTACCACGCCTTTGCGGAGCAGCCCCTCCCCCAGAGCTGATGGATGGCTTGGGTGTCCCTCCGTCTCCGGCTTTCGTAGAGCCTGATAGGTTTTCCACCCTGTGCCTTTCCTCTGCCTTGGGCTTTCCTGGCTTGGAGTCCGAGGTCGAGGCCTTTTGAGCCTCATCCCTCACCTCCGTTGCCTTATGGCCCTTAAGGCGAAGATTGGCCTGGCCGAACCTATAGTCGATCCGCCAGTTTAGCGCTCTAAGTCTTTCGACCGATTTGATATCAGCCGAGATGACGACTTCTAGCGTGGGTCCTGATGATCCCCTCCGTAGAACCCTCCAGTTGGAGGTCCTCAATCCCTCATTTTGGATCTCCATGAGAGCCAGGATCTTCTCGTTGGTGAGGTCCTGGCTTTTTGGAAGGTAGCCAATTAGGATCTCCGGGTGAGGCAGTTCAGCCTCTTCCACAATCCTTAGATCGGCTCCCTCCCAGGGCTTCAGCTTCGGCTGGATGCTCCTCAGCCACTCAGCAGTGTCTTTGTCGGAGCATGTCACCCCAAGCCAGCCCGGACGGAGATGTAGTTGCTGGAACTTAGGCCTCACCGCGGCCTCTCTTCCCAGTTCGATTATCATCTCCAGAACTGTTGCTTCGATGGCCTTCAGTTGGTCCACTCCCAGCAACCCCTCTGGATAGTTTTTGTCCATGATACCCACCTTGACGCCAGCGGTAACCTGGCTGTAGGTGGATCCATGTGCAGTAGGAGTCTTGGCGACTCCTGAGGACCTTGAGGCTTTTGGAGCCTCCTGTTTGACACGCTTAGGCTCTTTACCTCTAGGTGTGCTGTCCTCCAGCTTCTCTCCTGGCTTCCTCTGGCGCCATCCCCTGCTTGATGAGAAACTTCATTCTCTTCCTGGCTGCCCCAGAGAGTCTGTCCCTCTTCACCGCCAGTTTTTCGAGGCCTTTGACGACCTCCTCGTCGCTACTTTTCAGCAGCATTTCCTCGGCTATAGGGTCAGGACTTGCGCCCTGTTCCGCAGACCGGTTCTTCCTCTCTTTTTGGCACATTAGGGCTGGTGCCAGGCCCATCTTGTTTTCCTACTTGGTCCATATTTAATCCCACGAGTAGCTAGGGAAATAAAAAGTCGCCAGGAGCAGAGCCCCGCATGCCCCTGGAAGGCTTGTTGAAACCGGAGGTCGCCTGGTATCCGGAGTTCGCATATTAGCGACTAGATCTTCCCACTAGCCATGCAGACATCGGCATATGCTGTTTCACCTTGTCTTGGGGAAAGTGTTTATTGTGTCTTTCTTACACTTGGTTCAGGCGGTCAAGCCAAAACCCCCGACGCGCTTCCTCTGCCCGCGAGACGTGACCACAGACAGCAGAGTTCGCACAGCGGTGTGTCAGACACTAGGGCGTCAGTCCCCTACGTGTCTGGCATCGTTTACCCACGTGCAGTACCTTAAGCCACGATACTACAGCCAGGTAGTGGGAGTCGGTCTTAGTTTTCACCATTCAACTTGGACCTTATCGACATGGTAGACCCTGCCAGAACCATGTTCCGTCGACTTCGCTCCAAGAATCATCACGGCTACTTAAGCCCTCACACCGTCGCCAAGGTGCCGACCGTTCATGAGGGTGCGGTATATATATATATATATATATATATATATATATATACAGTATATATATATATATATATATATATATATATATATATATATATATATATATATATATATATATATATATATATATATATATATATATATATATATATATATATATATATATATATATATATATATGTATATATATATATGTTCCTTTTGATTTGTTTTCTTGGGTAATTAAGTCTATTTATAACTGATAGTATATCTATATTTACATCCACAAAAATATTTTCAACGTTTCAGCAATCTGTTGCCTTCATCAGAAAAATTTTTTGTTGTCATCCATAGCTTTCTTCCGTACACAAGAGTGGCAAATTCATTTAAAAGTACATGTAATTAGGTATAAAACGGAAACATTGTTGAAAGACGGTGGAATAATATATATATATATATATATATATATATATATATATATATATATAAAATATATATGTATATATATATCTATATATATCTATATATGTATATATATATATATAATATATATATATATATATATATATATATATATATATATATATATATATATATATATATATATATATATATATATATATATATATATATATATATATATATATATATATATATATATATCTATATATATATATATATTTATATATATATATATATATATATATATATGTATATATATATATATATATATATATATATATATATATATATATATATATATATATATATATATATATATATATATATATATATATATTATATATATATATATATATATATATATATATAATTATATATATATATATATATATATATATATATATATATATATATATTTATATATATATATATATATATATATATATATATATATATATATATATATATATATATATATATATATATATATATATTTATATATATATATATATATATATATATATATATATATATATATATATATATATATATATATATATATATATATATATATATATATATATATATATATATATATATATATATATATATATATATATATATATATATATATATATATATATATATATATATATATATATATATATATACTTTTTTTTCATTATTTTTAATATTGCAGAAAGAGTAATTAAAAATAATCTATTTTGATATGCGTTTTGGATAGGTTTATATACGACCAAATATTATTCTATGATAAATATGTCCCCATTCTTACAGGGTGCTGAAAAAAATTGTTTTAGGCCCTTCTAAAATAGCCTCGTGGGTCGGGGATATTTTAGAATCGGTAAGAATATCGCATAAATTATAGTTACCTCGTATATGGGGTTAAATAGGAAAACATACATTTTTAAATCAAGAATAATAAAAGGTATATAGCATTGATAATTTGAAGAATGGGGTGATTTTAGAAGACCGGGAATATTTTGGAATGACTATAAAAACGCCATCCAGAATAGCCCCGATCTTCAAAAATAGCCATAAAAAATTTTAGGGTCGCATAATGTTTATAACTTTTTTGCACAATGATACTAACATCAACACCATTTTTTATATAAAACTTAACTGCTATAACTCTCACCCACGACGCACTAGCACTGAAAGTTTGACAGGCTCGAATATTGGTTGATTTTCCGCCTCACTTTCAATGTCTAACAGACCATTACCACACTAACGAATACTGAAATCATCTTAAGTCTGAATAAGTAAGGTTATGTACTATTCTATTACAGTGTAATTTACGCGGAGTACCTAAACAGGATTGCCAGATGAAGTTACAGGTTATGAATTCTAAAATATCCCCGCATTTCCAATTTAGCCCCGTTCTACGGTATATATATTTATATATATTATATATATATATATATATATATTATATATATATAAATATATATATATCTATATATATATATATTTATATTTATATATATTTTTATATATATATATATATATATATATATATATATTATATATATATATATATATATATATATTATATATATATATATATATTATATATATATAAATATATATATATATATATATATATATATATATCAGTGGTGGCTCGTGAGGTGTTGGTTTAATTAGGCTACAAGAGGTGTTAAAAAATGAACCATAGGCGAAAATTTTTAGGATTTCAAGGTCAACCGCCTTATAATTTGAAGAAAAACAAAGTAAAACAAGCACTCTAAAATATTAATTTCTTTGAGCAAAAAAATTGTTTTTACTTTCGAGTGTCTACCTTGAGACCCACAACTCCTATTTACAATATTCACAAAAACTCTTTTCAGCTAATTAATCAATTCATCTATTAACCATTTTTTTCCTTTCACAAAATAGGTACCTACCTACCTACTTTTACTTTTTATAAAATCACAGAGGTTACGATGGTTCGGTCACGTACAAAGAATGGAGGAACATAGAATGCCCAAAAAGATATTGAACGCCAGAGTGTACGGAACCAGAAAACGAGGAAGACCACGACTGATATGGATGGACCAGGTTCTGGAAGATCTACGAACCATGCGAGTCACTGGATGGGGCACTACAGTGAAGAACCGTTTCGCTTGGAGGCAAATTGTTGAGGAGGCAAAGGCCCACCCCGGGCCGTAGCGCCTATTGGATGGATGGACCTACCTACTTAACTAGTAAAAAGTAAACACTGCCAACAAAATAATTTATTTTTTACCTGTGATCCGGTTAGCCAAATTGTTTAATTACTGGGTATAATCGTCATAACTTAGTGCACTAAAGTTATGGAATAACAAATATTCCAGTTAGTCACCATTGAAATTTTTAAAATTAACTTCAGTAACCGAACTCATTTTAAAAACAATACGCGAGCAAAATAAATTAAATAAAACCAAAACAAACTGTTTTCGTCCACTAGTGACTACAATAATTAATGCTTTCCAACGAATTCACTCGATTTTATCCGAAAGCAAATAGTTGTGATTGGTTGACATTGTGTGAGAATTAATGCATTCTATTTGAACCGAGCAGCTAAATTCAACCAGTTTTCTATAAACAATGAAGTGAATAAGGTATATTTATTCTCAGCGTGTCCTTTTCTCTCTGGCATGACATATGGAATAATGAAAGCGTCTATACCTTATTAAGCCTCTGCAGCGTTGCCACTGTTTATATAAAATCTTGAAATGAATGAAATGCAGTAAGCAGTAAATGTAAATACCTTCCATCGTAATTAATAAATTACATTATATAATGTAGGTTGAAAGGAAGGTAGATGCATAAAATAATATGATTTTAATTAATATAAATATGCTGAATGCTGACTATTCAATATAATATAGTAGTGATACAAGGAATATTTTTGAGGAGGCGGCTTAGCCTCCTTTGCCGCCTTCGAATAGCCGCTCCTGATTATTTCATTATAATTGTACTTACTAGGCTCACTATTACTTTTTCATGTAGTACTACTTTACCGAACCAGGTGAAATATAATTTTCAGTTTATTACTTAGTACGTGTACAACAAAAAGTTTGGGCAGTATACAAGAAAATATGTTTAAGGACATTAACAACTATTTCCAACTTCAATCTCTTTTTGTTCTTTTGGCATTTATAATACTTCCCATATTAATTGGTTATTAAAATTCATAATAATCATTATAGTCAGAAGAAAAATTTATTTTAAGTAGTGAAAATTCAATATAATAATTTTCAGGATGCTTATTGATTTGTTTTATTTAATGTTCATTCAAATCTTGAGAACAGTTTGGATTTGTTTTAACTTTATAGTTCCTTCAGTTAAACAATGTAATAAGTAACACTAATATACTGAATATCACCAAAAAGTTACTTGATATGAATATAGTATCTACACTCTACAGTATACCTAAACACATAATTATTCACTTAATCAGTGAATTTAGTTTGATCAGTATATTAATTCTGTTTGCTGAAAAATATATATTTTCTCCAAGTATTGACCCCAAAGGAAAAATTTATATATAGGTAAGTCAGTTCATTTATATGTCATTTATTCGTTGAAATTATTGATAACGATGACAATATTATCACTAATTTCGTTGCAATAAAAATAAATTATTCAAGACACCAGTAAAATATTCATATTATTTTTGATAAATATGAGATCAGGACTAAAACGAAAACCATTCAAAATTGATACATCAGCTGAGATCCTCACTTTATAAGTTATTTCATTGTCGAAAGAAAAATAAATGGATATGCATTCCATTATACCTACCTTATTATGTCAGTAGCACTGACATGAAAATAATTGAAGCTAAAAACATAACGATTATCCGTCAATTCAACATTCCGTAATGAACGAAAATGCACTAGATCGACAGTAATCTGCCTACGCAACCGTTGTTGAAACAACTGTAGATACTTCAAGCATATCAACTGCATGTGTGCCAGCAGGGCGCACAGATTTTATTATTGGACCATAGGGAGCAATTTTTGGTGACCTAACTATTTATTACAACAAGCACCTGAAAGAGAACTTAAATATATACGTTTATTTTGCAATATCAGATTTGTGATAATTTCAGTCAACTAGATTCTTTGTATAACTTAATCATGCTTCACAATTCAATATACAGTATAGTTTGTTGGAATTCACTGATCTTATAGTTCTCTTTTTAGTCGTATTTCATCACATAAAATACATACTATTGCAGTGTATCGAAGGAAAGCAGTCAGGTGCGAGAGTAACTTTTCTATCTGTTTTAGACCTGGTAGACAAAGATTTTCGAATTTTTTTTTATTTCTGACAGGGTGACCCACCACATTCGCCTTGGTGTTTCTGTGTGAAATGAAAAGAGTGGGGAATAATTGTTTAGCACAGTCATACGTGAGCACATTCCAAAATTATTTTGAAATATACAGAGTGCCCCAAAAGAAAGATACATATCAAAGTTATATTTTTTCTTATGGAACACACTATATTTTCTTATATTTTTAGATACTATAGAACAAATGAAGGTAAGTTACTGTTATATTTCCTATACCTAAAAGTGACCAAGCGAAGCAATGCAGCAACCGCCGACATTTTTCATCGATATTTCATGTTTTTTCGTAGTTTTTGAAAATTGGCCAGAGTCAACAGCTTCTGCAGAATCAGTTAGAGGGTTTAAACTGGGTACGTAGATCGAGATGATGTGGAGCAAGTACCTTTGGGTAGTTTTAACTATTTTCCTCAGTCGCGCTGCCCCCCACGGGGACTATTCTGTTCACACCGCATCATGACCTGCTTCGCTATCAGTACACGATGCACTTGGGGACAATTTTTTTTAAGGTAGAAATTAGGTACGTGAATTAGGTTGATGTTGAGGTACCTTCCTTCGTAGGTTTCAACTGTTTTCCTCAACCACGTTGCAATTTTTTTTCAATTAAATTATTTTGAACTTTTCAAGTCGGTTTGCTATCCAAGCATGATTTTTCATTTAATATAATTTTAGTCGCTAGAATCGCATCTCGACGCGATATATTTCGAGCGAAAATACGACGTTAGCGATAGAGTTTTCCTGATCACGAGTTTATTTTATTTTGCAGGATTCCAGTATTTAGTCTACCAAATATCACAGAAATCTGTGATAAAGGCAGATAAGGTTAACTGCTTTGGCATATGAACAATCAATGGATTGAAATCCGGTGTATTTGTAAACACAGTAATGAGTTTATAATCTAGATTATATCACCTGATCATGATTCAAAATACAGTTTTTTGCGGATTTATGTTAAACCGGCAGTTTATTTCTAAATTATGGGTCTTATACACTGCGCCGCAAATTTATTGCATAGCTCAAATATTCCCTAAGTTTTGACTGTGAATATTTTCTCAGCCAGTTCTCCGATTTGAATAATTTTCACCAAATTGTAGCTCCGTGCTTTGAAAAGATTCAGTAGATATAAGATAATCAAAAAAATTAAACAAACTTATTGTACGGGGTGATTAAATAGTGACATGTTTTCTTTGTCAAAGTTTGAAAACTTCTGCGGGCAATATTGGGTGGCTGAGATAGCAGAAAAGTATACGATGTTATAGCCTCATGTCTTCTGAGTAAGCTGCTTTTTCAGTCGTCTATTTATCTTGAGCCGTTCGAGAGATATTTATGTTTTTATGATCGCTCACATTTATCACATGAAATTTTTTAAAATTCTTTTGTTAACTTGCGAAGAAGGCTGTGCATACAAAATTTCATTACAAGTTACACAATTGTGCTTATTTGGTTTTGTAGGTCCCTTCATATCACAAACCCCCTTCTGAATCTTTTCAAAATTACCGAACTACCTGACTAGCAGTGTAGCAGTTTAGAATGGATTTTTTCTATTTTACGATTTTGTAACCATCTCTCTATTATTGACCATTTCTACACAATTTGTCGTCTATTTATTTTTAGTATTAGTATTTTTATATTTAGAAGGTGTAGTTTCACCGAAATGTGCGTCAAACGTTATTTTATTTAATAAATATGTAAATTGTTTTTATAAACTATTGTTTTCATATGTTAATTAATTTACGTCATATATCGGCCCAATCAACCCAAAATAAACAAATAAACAAAGTTGTCAACTTGTAATTGAATTTTGTTTGCACAGTTCTCTTAACAAATAAACAAAAAAGTTTTTAAAAATTTTGTGCGAAAGATGTGAGCGTTCCTTAAAAACAGGAATATCTCTCAAATGGCTCAAGGTAAATAGACGATTAAAAAACCAAAAGATTCAGAAGGCATGGGATTATAACACCGTATACTTTTTTTCTGCCTGAGCTACCCAATATTGCCCGCAGAAGAATTTAAACTTGGATGGAGGAAGCATGTAACTATTTAAACACCCTGTGCACTAAGTTTGTCTCATTTGTTCGATTATCTTGTGACTAAAGAATTTTTTCAAAGAAAGGAGCTACAATTTGGTGAAAAAATCATTCAAATCGGATTACTGGCTGAGAAAATATTCACAGTCAAAACTTAGGGAATATTTAAGCTATGCGTTAAATTTTCCGCACAGTGTATAATTAATAAATATTGTGATAATGACAGGAAATTAAACAAATGCTTACAGTTTTTCATATTATTACTAACCCTATATCACCGCAATCTTTTTTACAATCCCTTTTCTAGTTATCTACCCTTCCATATGATCACCAAATTCCCCAATGCTTGAAATCCAGTGAGTTTCCGGGTTACTCCAGAAGGGTCTTCAAATATTGGATCATTTTCTTCTAGGCGTGACATGAAGCTTAATCTGGCTGAAAAACTGGTTCGACGAATTCTTTTTTTTCAGTAGGAGTCAGTATCATGCAACGTTTAGAATTTCTAGAAGGAAACGTTCAAATAAGAAGAAGGAATTCAAGAGTGATACAGGGATGAGAAGCTTCTAGAAAACTGCAGGTATTTGATGTCGAGAAAAGCATAGCGTGCTGAATAAAACCAACGACAAATTTTTCATTAATTTACTTTATTCTATAAAGATAAAAATTCTGAACCAAATATCTTTGAGAATAAAATATCTCCTAGCCCTCTAAACCTACAATACTATACGTTTTTCCTCCGTAAGCCTGAAATAGTAGAAATTCACACATAAGTGCCAATTTTGCTTTACTCAATTAATTTTCCGTTATGCACAGGGATACAATAATTTGCGAAGTTTAATTACTATCGATTTAGTGCCTGAACTTTAAGTGGCAGCAACAGCCTGCAGGAGAATGGTAATACGCGATAATAGTTTCGTATTATGTGAACAAGTCGATTTAAGGTTTTAATTTTTTTTTTGCATTATATGCTTACACAAAAATATAATAAGCAAAGAGCAAAGGGGTAGAAAAATTGATGTTCATCTCTATGATGAATTGAAATTTTTTTGGATATCATCGTGATTAACATGTTAGTTATGTTTTTTAAAATCAGATCTCACGAAATAATAAATAAGTTATTGAAAACAAAAAGAAATCGAAATCGATTCTGCTTATAGAAATAATTAAATAATAAATCATATTATTGTTGACGTCCATGATGATATTCGATAAATAATTAGTGTCATTTTATCAAGTAGAGCAACTGTCAATGATTTATTAACTCTAATCTCTTGATAATTTTGTTTGTCGACGACTGTACTATATTTATATTATATTATATATATATATATATATATATATATATATATATATATATATATATATATATATATATATATATATATATATATATATATATATTTATATATATATATATATATATATATATATATATATATATATATACATTAAACGTGTGTTTCCTGGAGTACAATTATATCTATTAATCACTAGTGAATAATGGTTTATTATACACTGCATTATGTCACACTCAAAACGTATGTCCAAACTTGAGACTATCATTCTCATTGTTAGGATACTATTGTTATTAGATTTTTTGGTTTTATGTAACTAAGATAACTATAAATTCAATGCCTTCGTTTATTTTCAATAATTGTTCTGTTTATAATAATATCAATAAATAAATGCAAAATTATCTATTTTATTTCCATCAGAGGGAAAGAAAGGAATTGAATCGATGTCAAGTGAAATAGTTGACGTTTACGTGAGTATGCAGTTTTCAGTGAACACAGAAAATGTTATGTCAAAGCTTTTGATAATTATTTTTATTGTTGAAAATGCAGATTATTGCAAATTTTTTCGAGGAAGTCGTGGACAAAGTATAGTTTTCTACTCGCACAAAATTACAATTTTTCACTCGGGTGAATTACGACACTCACCTGCTGCTCGTGTCGCAAACTTCACCCTCGTGAAAAATAGCAATCATTTTGAGCTCGTTGAACAATATACTATTACTGTGCATAACTATGAATATCACTACATATAAATGAATAAACTACACCCTAAAATCAAAACACCAATTAACGGTTAGGTTGCTGTTGTATGTGTTGAATCATATTCAAATATATATCATGCATCAACCGGTAACTATACCTCAATATATGCGGCGTAAACATAATATAAAATATATATGCAATTAAACAAGCATGCATACACACATGCATACATCAAATAACACACAGCCGTTCGTTGATGCAATACTAATTCAAATAATAATAAAATAAACTGCATCCACATTTTTTTCAGATTCTTCTTCTTCGTTATTAGTTGTCAGTCAAATCAGTTTCTTTTATATCTTTCAATATTTTATTTACTCAAATCTCATAATAATTTTGTTTAATGTGCACAAATATTACTAGATATAAATACCTATACATGCATCAGCTTTTACTGGTATACTCTAATATATGAGGATCTCGAAGAGAATGGTGCGCATAGTAGGTTGCGCAAAGGAACGTAACATTTCACTTTTAGTTAACGCTCGAGCTCGATTTTACTTCTCATAAAATTTTCATACCGCGAACAAAAGATGAAAGTCGTTTCTCAAGGAGTATTCTCCAAAAATTCAAATGTTATAATATATTTGGTTATCGAAAAAAGCAAGAATTTTGAAGTTTCTCTTAATTTAGTTTGATAGCGAAGGACAATAAATACAAAGTTTAATATTTTCATTAGAAATTATTTCAATTAACCATATTAAATAAAAAATTCTGAAAGCTGACGCAATCATCACGCTTCAACTACAACTAATTTGTGATCAGTAGAATAACTGGAAGGCCTGTCTGATATTGAAATTGTACTGCAAACGTTTTCATGTGCATCGACGTTTGAGCTTGAACGGTTCGCGCGTTCATATCCCCATATTCTGGTGCTTAGTTCGATGAAAATGGATATTGCAATTTTAGAAATCGAACAGCTTCTTTTTCCACCGCATAGTGCCATTAATTTGATAGCATTTGCAAACAGATCATTGCGAAAATAGCAATTTTGTATTTAATTAAGTTCTGCAATCACTGTGCTCTGTAAAGTTCGATTATTTTCAATATTGGACAAGTACTTCATCAAATATATTAAATATATATATATATATATATATATATATATTTATATATATATATATATAGGTATATATAGTTATATATATATATATATATATATATATATATATATAATATATATATACATATATATATATATATATATATAATATATATATATATATATATATATATATATATATATATAATATATATATATATATATTATATAGATATATATATATATATATATATATATATATATATATATATATAATATATAATATATATATATATATATATATATATATATATATAGATATAATATATATCTGAGTAAGATTCCGAGGTTCAATCCGATTTTTTTCGAAAGTTTTGTTGGCGCTGAGAAGACGGCAATTGCCGTCGAGAGTCACCAGACGTACAGCAGCACTTGAAAATGCCGAATGAGATTTTGGCGAAACCGTAGTGAACAAACGGTGCTTCTGCTCAGGCGCCAGCAAAACTTTCGAAAAAATCGGATTGAACCCCGGAATCTTCTCAGATTCATTCCACCATCCGAGAAAACATACGATATAACATATATATATATATATATATGATATATATATATATATGATATGTATATATATATATATATAGATAAGTATATATATATATATATATATATAATATATATATATATATGTAGTATATAAAATATATATATATA